>QZGG01001168.1:0-77084 GCA_006409495.1 Sedum album
TGGTTAAATGATAACGATAGTAGAAAAAAAAGTGTTTTATTGTAATATCACATTATAAGGGTGGTATCGTGAAAAACCCCATATTATGAGGATGGTTTTTTGTTTAACCCAAAAACTAATGCCAAACACTGTCAAAAGTCTACACATAATATAATTTTCATGCTTATTTTGAATACTCAAATTGTTTAACACTAGAAAAATTATGGTTCATCTTTTTTAATTGTATGGTTCATGAACCATAACACTTTTTATTATGAACATGCTTAGTGACATATTACATAGTCGATCAGAAAAAGAGAAAAATAATAGTGTAAACGTGACATAGGTAGAGAGAACATTGTGATATTCAATTAAAAACAAATAAACCTTGTTCATTCGAGAGCCTGAGAGGATTGATGCTGCATCTACAAAAATAATCATCATGCGATGCACATAACATGAATATTCAAGGAGCGGCCAAGTTCATCCCTAATTATTTTTTTCATTCCTAATTTACACTTTCAGTCACTTTTATTAATATTTTTAAGCAAAAATCAATTTTTTATATTTTATTTGAACCCCATATCCAGTCTCTTTTTTTTCAAAATCAATGGCCATGATTTGTTTACACTTTATAGACATTAGGTACTTTTTACTTGATCTCTACTCAAAAGAAAAATCTATAATAGTAAGTTGAAAAGGCACATAGTCAAATAAAGAAGTAAACTGATAAGTGTATGTTGCTTCCAGCCATGGATGCAACCTCACTTCTTTTAAAATCATCAAACAAGTCTCAAACTGAGCTGTGGTCACCTTCTTGATTTTTTTCTCAAGTTGCTTCTTACATATTTGTTGAGCTCGTCCCCATCGTAATCTTCTCTGCTCTTCCTCCTTTCGCCTGAGCTTTCCTTCATTTTCTGCAGCACACATCAGACACAATTATCATAGAAAAGATGTTCGAATTCAAAATTATATAATAATAATAATCAGCTAGAATGTATATTACCATTATAGATAGTCTTTTGGCATCAGTAACACGATCCATTAATACCATTACTTCTTCTCGTTCCACATCATATTTCGGTAGTTTTATCTCTGAAAGAAATGACAAATCGATGAGATCAAACAAAGATTCAAGTAATTTTTGGCTTTAATACTTGCACTAGTTCCTACCTAGGAGTTGTTCAATCTGTAAATACCACACAAATTCATATTGGTTAACAAGGGAGATTGCAAGCCCGGATCTTCCAGCCCGAGCAGTTCTTCCAACTCTATGATAATAATCCTGCAATTAAACATAATACTAAAAACACCGCAAAGTATACTGACAAAATGAAAACATTAGTTAAAGCTTTAGCTAGGAATTAACATGAAGGTCAGACAAGATTCTTTACCTTGGGGTTTGAGGGGATATTATAATTAATAACTATGTCAACTGATGGAATATCTAGTCCCCTGCTCGCAACATCAGTGGCAACTAAAATTTTACACTCCATGGATTTGAACTGGTTCAGTGCCGCAAGCCTTTTGGTCTAATATGAAGATGACCCGATTTTTTAAAAGAAGAAAAATGAAGGTTTAAACACAAATACGCATATAAATTCATACTACCTGGGTCATTTGTCCGCTGATGGAAATGGCTCTAAAACCAAGATTTCGAAGTATCAAAGCCAAGAGACGAGTTGTTTCACAGGTGCGTGTGAAGATCATGGAGGTACTTCCACTCATTTCGTTCAGAATATACACAAGATAATAATCCTGTAGATGAAAAGAAATGAATTTTAACTTTGCAAATGTCTGAAATATTACTTCTGTTGAGAGAACTTTTATATAGATATAGATGAAGGATTAAACGTAATGCCAGACAAGTGTGTGTTGACATTCAAAAGAAATGAGTATTTTTGGACATTCAATGTAGCCAAATTGTGCAGGGATCAAAGCAGCAAAGTCTAGAGTCTGCTTATTATAATAACTATCAAGAAAATATATCAAGTGGGAGTTACCTTTTCATCTGCAGGAGTAGGGCAAACCTTTTGGACTAGGGTTTCAACTGAAGAATACTTCGCTGAAGCTTCTATCTTAAAGGATCAAGACAGGAATAAGCAGCGGTAAGCGTTAATTTACAGAATAAAGGATTGTTATGGACATGATAAATGAGGCCAGCCTTTACCTTCACGGGATCACGAAGACTTGCTCTTTCAAGTTTTTTGACCTTTAAATAACAACACAGCAGTCAACTTTAAGTAATGCAATGTACTGAAGTGAAACAAAGCATCTTTTGGTGAGATCAAAATATCTGTGTGAGACAACTGACAACAACATTGACCATCATAATTCATACTGTTTGTTACAAAGGATCAAATAGAGTGTATACCTTTTTGGTCATGGTAGCTGAAAATAAATAAGTTATCCTATCTCGCGGAATAACACCCAATATTTCATCAATGGACTTTTCAAATTCTTGATTAAGAAGTCTGTCTGCTTCATCCAAGACCTATGGAGCGAGAAATAATGGCAAGAACAAGAATGCATTTCAGAGAGTATCTTGATAGTTATTTGGGGCTCAGCATCACACAGTTTAAAAAAGCATAACTAATAAAATTTTAAGATATGACATATACTTGAATGAACTCACCAAATATTTAAGGTTCCGAAGACTGAATCCTTTAGTGGTGGATAAATGATCAACAAGGCGACCCGGGGTTGCAACCTATACAGAAAAAAATTTACAAATCTTAGTTAAGTTACAACTATCAGTGTAGAACGATAAACCTGTACGGATAAAAGTGGACGGGTTGTTCACATGCGACGGTGAAAAGAACTTACAACAATGTGTGGCTTTTTCTGAAGGGCAGCAACCTGCTGGTCCTTATTTATCCCTCCAACAACCTGTGAAATTCAATTATGGGGTTTCGAGGATAGAGTATATAAAAATATATTTGATAATAACCCACCACTGCACACTTGACTCCAATGCAACCCCCCAAAGCTTGAAATTGTTGAGCTATTTGGATTGCGAGTTCCCTACATATGGGTGAAAACCACAAAACTATTAGTTGAGCAGGTACATTTGAAGTACAACAAATGAAAAGTGTACATCTAAAATACGGCAGAAGCAACCTGGTGGGGGAAAGTATGCAAGCAAAAAATTCTTGTGGTGCATCTAAAAGAGCTTGGAGTATAGGAAGAGCAAAAGCTCCAGTTTTACCAGAACCAGTTTGTGAAAGCCCAATAAGGTCTCTTCCTGAAACAAAAGTACATAATCTGATCGAAACATACAAGGAAGGAGTTATTGATTCTTCTAGTGTAACTAATTAACACAAACCTGCAAGAGCATGTGGAATTGCTTCAATTTGGATTTTAGAAGGAATTGTCCATCCTAATTGGACACAAGTTTCAACCAGCTGGTCACATACTCCAAGATCTTTGAATGTAACCGGCTTTTCATTATCTTGATCCATAATAACAAATCCTTTTATCACAAAATCAACAACAACAATTCAGTAGTCTCTCAAATATTAATTCAACGATTACCAATAGTTAATAAAGCCAATGTATGAGTTGAATAAATTACCTCTTAGAATGGAATCGTCTTCTAACGGAAATTAGGGCTCCGGGATCTTCACTGAAGTCAATAGCGGAATAGGGCTTTATTTTAGTGAAAGACCGGTTGCCAATTTGAGAACGTTCTATCTCAAATTGAGAACGTTCTCAGCAATTTTCGACGCACCGGTTGAGAGATATATCCAGAGGAGATAGAATGAGCTTGGAGACGATCTCGTCTAGATCGCCCTGGAGAACGTCCTCAAATCAGAAAGACGAATTGTCACCGCGCTGCTTCAATCGTCGTTGCCGTTTTAGGGTTTATGATATGTGCGTTAATTTGTTTTGTTTTATTTTAATTATTGATATTTAAGGCTGAACCTTTAGAAATAAAAAACAGTACATACAAAAATTCAAAATATTTTCTGAAAACATAATTAAAAACAATACAAGAAAATTAAAACAGAAAATAAAAATGCAACACTTAGATATATTTGATGTTTAAATAATTATTGTCATTTTTATTTTTAATTTGATGTTTAAATAACTTAATAAGTTTAATTGATTACTTAATTTGTTTGTCATTTAATACTTTCAAATAACAAAATTTAACGTAACAAGTTTTTAAAAGTTGAACTTAAAATGTGAATAGTAATAGAAATATCTCATCGACACAGTGATGGGTGCATAAACTTTGTAGATTGCTATTACTTATTGATGAATTTAATAGGAATTATTTCTCGAGAAATAGAACTTCCTCAACGGGTGCGGATGCCCTTTCCGATCTATTTTTTTATTTTTGATTTAGCACGCAAAAAATTTTAGTAATAGCATTAAACTATTCAGGAAATAACAAGAGAGATTAAATAAACTAAAATGTATAAAAGGACACAAGTAGATTAATTGTTCTGAATAAATTCTGATTACACAATATCACACTTCTAGATACGGAAACTTGTAAAGGTAGGCAGCATACAGAACTGCATTGGCAAAAGAAGTACAGGTTTTGATTGTGGATGCCCATGTAACCAGAAACTTCAATACCTAGTGAAATCGGGTAGTAGAAGATCATAAAGGACATAGACCTCTAACGTCTTCTCTGTTTCTTCTTGCGATCTCTGTCACTTTCTGAACTAGAAGAGTCTGATTCAGAACTAGTTGAAGAAGAATCAGAACCCGAGCTACTATCAGATCCATCATCAGAATCAGTTTCGGGTTTCTGCTGCTGCATTATTATTCTAGGAATATTTTTCAGGTGCTCTCGCAAGTTTTCAGTAATGCCACCAAGACCAATGGATGTGAAGAAGTTGATGGAGAACCTCATGTTCTTCACATTATCCTTGGGGAATATGGATTCAAACGAATCTTGCATGGTTGGATCTGAAAGTCGCTCATTCAGTAGGCGGATACCAAGATGCTCTGACATTTCCTGCGTTACCAATAATTAACAGGGGTGAACATATTACCAGAAAAATAACAAAAATTATGGCATCAGTCACACCTCAAGTACCAAAAATAAATATTAATATTAACATGATAGCTATCAGTGAAAACAAAGACAATGACCCATGATACTGTAGAGCACATATTATATGAGCTGACACAAAATTATCCAAAACTATTTAAAGAAAGAATGCACATTTTTAGAACATCATTTATTTTTATATATAACCGGAATTACCAAGTAAAGAAAACATGCTATAATAATCAAAAGCAGCGCACTTAGTAAATAATATTTGTACTATTGATCATTAACAGAGTAGCAAACAAGCTACTGATAAGGCTTCAAAGAATTGCTTGTGACTTCTGAGCATAAGAAACTAATTTGGCATGCCACTCGGAGACAATAAATGGTGCAAAGTGCTGAGGACTAACCTGGAAAAGAATCTTTATGAAAATACGTGAAGAGGAAGTTGTGTCTTCTTCAGTCAAGCGTATATATGCTAGGACATGCCAAGGAAGAGCATCGGTACCCAATAAATGGGCAAAGAACTTGGCCACATTACGCAACTTGTTTGTTTCCAGTCGATGGATCATTGAATACTGCTGTTTGAAAGATGTTTCGAAATTTTCCTGATGAATTTTGTTTATCATGCAAAATCGCTGTCCTAACAGACCATAATATCGCAGATAAGTCCTTTCTTGACTGCAGCATTCTAATATCATAATGCACAATTCCATCTGCGAAACCAAAGAAGAAGAGTTTCTTATCTAATATATATGAAAAGCAACAATGATTAGATCTTGACGAAGGTGAAACAGATTTATGAACCTGTTACCTCCTGCCCAGGCTCAAGCTTAATCTTTAGTAGCTTGTGGCCAGCTTCTTCGAAGTCAACACTGGACATAATTGTTAAGTAAATTGTCCTTCTAAGGTTGACTAGATTTGTTTCTGTTTCGTCTTGAATCCTCATCTTCTCTTCATCTTCTTCTTCCGATTCATCCTCGTCGTCATCCTCATCTTCTCCGTCATCATCTTCGGACCCATCAGATCCTTCATCATCAGAATCCTCTCCAAGTATACTTTTCTTCACAGCTTCGTAACGCTTCTCATTTTCAATGAAATCAGGATCCACTTTGAAAATATCTGAATGCAGACAAAAAATTAGTACTCTAAAATAAATAAGACAATTATTAAGAAACCCCTCTATAAACAAGAGTTCTTGAGGCAATACCAAGAGAAATCTCTGCTTCGGGGTCATCAGCAAGAGATATCTCATGTGTAATCTGCTCTTCCTGTTCAACAAGGTCAAGTTCTGGGCGAACAGCTGGGTGACCCTACAAAAGAACAACTCAAATTATTACCAACTGAACAGCTGGGTGACCCTACAGAAGCTACTTTACTGCCAGCTCAAAAAAGTACGGGATAAATGTTCGGAAAATGAAGAATACCTGAAACTTTGCTTTTCTTACTGCAAACAGTCCTTCGATCAAAAACTGAACACGCTTATCAATTTCTCCTTCATGGTGAATTCCTCGGAATCACTCAAAAATACCTATTTGATTTATAAGAAATGAAATAGTATTATTGTAGTGGAAAGATGCAGAGAAAGCCAACCGAGTTTAAAGATAATTTTTTAAAAGCATAACACATATCTACTTTTCTACGTTAACAAGAGACGAGCCAAAAGAAATCTGAACAAAAACTAGCAGAACGATAACCCAATGACAAGGATAAGACAAAGAAGGGAAAAACAAAAAAACTTGATATTAAGTAAAAACAACTCTTTTATAAGAGAAATGAGACAGAAGTGACTAATGGAAACTTATACATACCATGGAGGCCTTTCGGAGATTCGGAGAAAGGTCTTGCAGAATAGATCCACATTCTGTCACAAATCCAACGGCCACTTCAACACTATCATCTGTTGGATTTTCTAATAACAGCGTTAGAAGTTCCAGAGCAATAATCTCATCGGCCACTTGTTGATTTACAAGATGAGCAATAAACTTCACAGCGGCCAATAATTGGGGCTGCACGCATTAAAATGAAAAGTAAAATCAGGATAAGTCCATAACCAAGTAGGAAATCAGATAAATAAAACAACAAAGAATACCTTGTCATTTCGTTTATATGCTCTCTTTAATTGCAGCACAATTCTTTTCAAAATGAGTTCCCCCACCTCGGGAAATTTATTGTTGACCACAGCAACTAGAGCAGCAAACACATCAGTAAAACCAGGTGAGGCCATTTGAGACTTCATACACGACCGGCAAACAGACCTCTCCCACGAATCAAATTCTCAGCAAAGAGCTCAGGAATGATATTCTTCACGTTAGTCGCATTAACCTTATTAACTAGACCATTGATACTCTTACGCAAAGCATCCCAAGTCAACCGCTGATATTCAGGGCTACTCTTATCCTGAACTTCCTGCATCATCCGAGCTAATTTAAATGGAGGTATGTATACTCCTCCACTTCTTCCCAAATTCACATCAGTGTTCACATCCATAGCTGGCTTCCTTTCCAGCTCTGAATCCTCAACTTTTTTTCTACTTTCAACCTTTTCCCGCCTATCAATACGCTCGTCCTCTTCCTTATCTCGTCCATGCCTACCACTCCTCTCATCCCGGCCTCTCCTCTCCCTCCTATCATCATCATCATCATAATCCCTGCGTCTCCTCTCCATCCTATCATCTTCATCCCCTCCATTGCTCCTTTTCGACCTATACCTCTCCCTGTCCAGCCTCTCTTATCAAGTCTTCCATCTCCATCATTCTTAAACTCTCCCTCTTCTACCTCATCCGAATCCCGTCGCCTCACCTCCTTAATCTTCCTCTTCTCATCTCTAATCCTATCTTCCCTGCCCACATCTTCTTCCCTCCCCAATCGAGCGCTCCTCTCATCCCTCCTCGCCACATCCGCCGCCATCTTCTCACCTCAATAAACCCTAATAATCAAATCCACTTTTCACCGACAACCCCGGCGATGGTGTTTGCAACCTGCGAGATCCGATTCGCTAGGGCTACAAATTGCGACAACCCGATTTTTAATATTTTTAAAATAAAAATAAAATATTTTTTTTGACTTTAAAATATGTACTTACATAATATATATTCCTCTACACCATAGTTCTCAATTACTGAATGTGGGGCGAGTGGTGTTGAGTCATTGTCTTCAAAATTTCAGAATTCTTCTTGATTATAGAAATCTTTCTTCATGGTGTAATACTGATAGTTCTAGAATCTTCAAATTCAAATTAGGAAAACTCTCCCTGTCTTAGCTGCGTTCAGTTCTTGTCTGCTCTCTTTGACAGTCTTTAAGACTTGAACTACTCTTTTCCAAAACATGTCATGTATTTTGTTTGGTCAATATCTTGATATTTTTACGAACAAGCGCAAGGCAATAATGAGAATTGCGATAATTATAGTAGATGAAAAGGTGTTGTTATGTGGTTTCTTGTTATTTGAGCTTCTATGATTTGGCATTTCTTTGCTGTCTTGTTATCCCGACCACAAATTTACAGTTACAGGAACTCATGACCGAGGAAAACTCATAGTTAATTATTTGAACAAAGCTGAGTAGCTTAATGTAAAGTGTCTGAATCAGTTTCATGCATATTGCATCTGAGAAAGTTTGAGTTTATTAGAATATGCTCCTGCTAGCTATAATGTTGTTTTGTTTGCTCCTCTAAAAAAAGTAAAGGGAAGTGTATGTATGATTAGAAATGATGAATAAACAATTTTGAGATGATGAATAAACAATTTTGAGATGAAGAAGAAACAAAATCTTTCATTTTATAATATAGAATTGAGCTGAAACTATGTTGCTATACACATGTACTGAAAACCTATTGCAAGGTTTGTTGATATGGCGCAAACACCGCAGTAATGATGATCTTTTGTTGCAGGTTAATGTATTATTTTACCCTTTTAACACTTTTAGAAGATTGAAATATATTTACAACCATTTTGTTATGATTTAATTTTTTTTAAATCAACTTTTTTAAATACTATGAATATTCAGTTTCAACGTGAAAATTATTCATTTTAAAAAAATTCACTCCTAACATGTAACATTATTCAATTGAAATTTGTTTACAACAAATTAACTTGAATTTTGAGCCAGCAGGGTTATTATTGTAAATAACTAAAAGTGTATTTTCACGTCTCGAAATCAATTCATGCCATCAACCTCACTCCATTGTCTGCTTGACACTTGAGAGCACTGATCAATTGGTTTTCGTTTATTCATTCGATATTTTCATTTCCTTTTTTCAAATGGCTTCATCTTCATCTCAAGCCAACCGTGGAGTGCGTAGAAATCCGACCTCAAACATGATCCTATCAACTGCCGACGATATCAAGGTGTTGACTGCTAATCGGCTGAGAGTTTCACTGCAGCTATCTCCGCAGCCAGTTTAAAATGCTCTTCGGTGGTTAGGTTTATAGAGATTACGAAATCAAAATCCATGGGGTATGTTCTTTCACCATAGTTTTTATCATGTTTATTGACTTCTCTTGTTAATTGATTGTCATTTCTTGTAGCGGATTATGTGGATTGAGTTTTGAAGCTAAGGTATGCTGCTCTTTTACTTGTGCTTTTGTATCAATGTGATGTTCCTCTTTATTTAGGGTTTTCCTGCGCGAGGGATCTTTTAGCTTCTATTACTGTTAATGGATGTTTAATGGTTGACAAGTTCTATTCCCTGCTAAGTAAGTTTGTTGAACTGAACTGTTCATTAGTTTCATCACTCTAGTTCTTATGCTTTGTTCATATTTTAGCTGGAAGGCCCCAACAACCTCTATTCTGACACTTAAGTAACAAAAATATTTTACGCATCTTTCAAACACATGCACTGTTTTTCAATTGCATATGTTTTGATTAACAGGTTGCTTGTGCGTTTGAGAACAACTATGTCGGTATTTTTGACCTTTCAAGTGTAAATGCTACAAGGCTAAATTCCAAGCATGAAGATCCATTAGGCATTCGAAGCATATGTTTCTCTCCCACGGATACTGAAAAGTAAGTTGTTTTTTATTGTTATTATAGATGTGAACTTTATTTTCTAATATATGCTTGATTGAATTATATAGGCTATTGGGGTCGTATTCAAGTGGGGTTTTACAGTGGGATATTAGATACAACCACGATCCAATATTAAATCTCCCCTGTACAAACTTCGTGAACAACACAGATGTTCATGATCAGGTTATCCATTAATGTTATTATTTCATTGTATTCAATGACTATGTTTGCTTAATCTTGTAATTAATAGTTTATTATTGTAATGGAGATCATTTATGGAGGTACTGAAAAAGGGCAATTTACGAAGTGGGATATCCGATATCCTGATTGTGTGCTGGATCAGGTGTCTGCCACAAACAAGTTTGCAGAATTGTCTGCATTCAAAAATAGTGGAAGTTTGTTCAGACCACCACCTGTATGATTATATAAAATTGAACTTAATAGAATCATCATATTTCTTCTGTTACATACTAATTTAGTCATACTTAACACATAGTTACTAGATTAAACACAAGGAAAGTTCCTGAGGGTATACATTCAATCTCCCTGAATCCTACTAATCCTAAGGAACTGGCATTTCACATGGACTACAGATGGTACAATCATTGTGACAGAATTGATTCTCTGCATTTGTTATACATCATAGTGAGTACATTTATACAAGTTAGTGACTTGCTTCATATTCTTACATCAGTTAATATTGTATTTCAAAAGACTTGCAAACTAATCGTTTCCTATTCTATCACCTCCCTCAAACGAAGCGTCGGATTAAAGCTGACTGAAGTTTGGATCGAAAAAGTTCAAAAAGAGGACGAGGAAGAGCCTTTGTGAAAATGTCTGCAAGTTGAAGAGATGACGACACATGTTGAACTTTCAGCTTGCGGCAGACACCAATTCACGGATAAAATGATAGTCGATGTCGATATGTTTGACACGTTTATGAGATATTGGATTCTGTGCCAAGAATAATGCACTTTGATTGTCACACAACAATAAAGGAGTAATAGATGGAAGAGCTCGTAATTCGCGGAGAAGATTAACCACCATGATTATTTCACTAGCAGTATTAGACATGCACGATACTCTGACTCGCAACTTGAACGAGCAACTGTAGGTTGTTTCTTAGCAGTCCAAGAAATTAAGTTATCACCAAGAAAGATGGCATATCCATAAGTGGAACGACGAGTTTCAATACAACGTGCCCAGCGGCGTCAGAGTAGCCTAAAATGGACGAAGTAGCATTAGACCGAGTGAAGTGGAGCCCAAAATGGATCGTTCCTCTAACATACCGCAGAATGCGCTTCACCGCCTGAAAATGATCAACTCGTGGAGCTTGTAAATATTGACTGACAGAGTTAACAGCATAACAGATGTCCGGACGGGTGATAGTAAGATATTGAAGAGCACCGACTAGCGATCGATATAAGGTTGGATCATGAAACATGTCACCAGATTGACTATGAAGTTGAGTACCGCAAGCCATAGGTGTGTTCACTGGAGAAGCATCAAGCATCTGAGCACGAGATAAGATATCATGGGCATATTTTGCTTGACTTAAAAATAGACCAGAGGAAGTAGAAGTAACTTCCAAACCAAGAAAATAACTTAAAGATCCCATATCTTTTATAAAAAATTCTTTATTCGTCCGAGAGATGAACTTGCGCAGCAAATTAGGATCATTTCCGGTTATGATGATGTCGTCCACATAAACTAAAAGATATAACAGCACTGAGCCTTTGGAGAACACAAATAATGAAGTATCAGTTTGACTGTTTGTAAAGCCCAAACGTAATAGATATTCACTAAAACGTTGATACCAAGCTCGAGGTGCTTGTCGTAAACCATAAATGGCTTTACGCAAGCGACAAACATGATCAGGAAATTGAGGATCAATATAACCGGGTGGTTGTTCCATAAAGATGGTCTGATCAAGATTGCCATTAAGAAATGCATTTTTGACATCTAGTTGATGAAGGGCCATCCTTGCATAGTGGCCAATGCGAGAACGGTGCGAATTGTTGAAGCTTTAACAACTGGACTAAATGTATAAGTAAAGTCAAAACCCGGTATTTGAGTGTATCCTTGAGCAACAAGACGAGCCTTATGTTATCAATAGTGCCATCTGATAAATACTTCGTTCGAAAAACCCATTTCGAACCAACGACGTTAATATTCGAAGGTCGGGGAACAAGATCCCAAGTACGTTGTTGTTTCAGTGCTTGAATTTCCTCATCCATTGCCGCCACCCAAATTGGATTTTTAAGAGCAGATTTGAAACCTTTAGGTTCAGTTGATGATAAAAGGGCAGCCATAAGACTTGTAACAACATAATCTGGAAATTGTTTAGTCTTACGGGAACCGGTTCGAGATCTTGTTTCCATGGGATGAAATGGAACCACTGAATCTTGAGTTGGCTGCGGGAGCATTGTTGTAGAAGGATTTAAGGGGGCTGCAGCATCATCAAGAGAATGAATTATAACAGAGTTTTGAGTGGAGACGGTAGGATCTGTTTCGGATGAGCATAATTTGCAAGGTAATGGAGTTTGTGATGATGGGATCTTAACTTCAACAGGATCTAAAAATGCAGCAATATCTAGTAAAGAAGCAGACTGAATATTTGAGCCACCAACATATGGAAAATGTGTTTCATCAAACCGTGCATGGCGTGTGAGATAAATTCGTCTGGTCGTGGGATCTAAACAACGAAAACCTTTGTAGTGAGAGCTGTAGCCCAAAAATATACAAGGAATACTACGCGGTGCGAATTTATGAGGAGCAAAAGGCCTCACATATGGATAAACACGACAACCAAATGGGTGAAAATTGGAGTATACTGGTACTCGATGATATGCAATTTCATATGGAGTTTTTCCATTTAATATACGAGACGGAAGCCGGTTGATGATATAGACAGCAGTGGCAAAGGCATCTACCCAATATGATTGTGGCACCGAAGAGTGAAAAAGCATAGATAAGCCAGTCTCTGTAATGTGACGATGTTTTCTTTCTGCTCGTCCGTTTTGCTCTGGAGTATAAGGGCATGAGATTTGATGATGAATTCCAAATTGATGAAACAAATCTTGTAATTTGTTTTTGTTGTTAGTAAATTCTGTTCCTCCGTCACTTTGAAAAACTTTAATTCTACATGAGAATTGATTTTCAACAAGTGCTTTAAATTGAACAAACACCGAATAAAAATCTGATTTTCTCCGTAGAGGGTAAAACCATGAAAAGCGGGAGTGATCATCTATAAAGATAGCATAGTAACAAAAACCAGATTTTGAGGTAATTGGTGCGGGACCCCAAAGGTCACAGTGTATCAAGTTCAGTACTGAAGTTGCTCGAGAATTATTTTCAGAAAAAGATAAACGTTTTCCTTTAGCCATTTGACAAGATGAACATATAGTGGGTTTTGGAAGCACTGAGGTAACTGACAAATGTCCCAATTTATTCAAAAATGAAATAGTGTCATAAGCAACATGGCCCAAACGAGAATGCCAAAGTTTTGTCTCCATGTTCCAAGAGATATAGGCCATGCTCACATCTTCCTGTTCCCACAATCTCCCTTGTGTGATTTTTCTGAATAATAAATGATGTTTTATCAAAAGAGATAGTAACATCCAAGTCACGGGTCAATTTACTGATGGACAATAGATTTTTGGTAATGAAAGGGACTACCAGAACATCATGGAATGATAATTGTTTAGAAAAAGAACGAGAACCAATATGAGAAATAGGAAAGAATCACCATTACCTATTATCACTGCGTTATTGCCTGTGTAAGGAGAGTCATTGATGGAGGCAGTAGCAGTCATATGATTGGTAGCCCCTGAGTCCAAATACCAATCAGAAGTTGTTAATGATGGCTCCTTAGACAAAGATTGATCAAATGATTTGGCAAGATTAGCCATGGGTGCCGCATCTGAGCGAGAATATCGATGATAACAATTGACTGCCACATGACCGTATGCTTGACAAATTTGACATCGTGGTATATGTCTACGATTGCCGCTACGACCAGACCGACCACCCCGGCCTCGGCCACGATTGCCACTTTCACCTCTTCGCACATGATGTTCAGTATTTCGCAAACTGTTCTCAGAGTCACGAGATGAGTTGTTGCGATGTCCAGCAAAAAATGAAACAGGTTGTTGGTGTGTAGTCTGAGTTTCAAGAGAACGTTGAAAAATTTCATGTGAGACAGCCCGAGCAACAACATCATTATAGGTCGGTAACGGATGTTGTGATAAAATTGTTCCAGAAAAATTAGAGAAGTCTGTTCCAAGAGCTCGAAGAAACCAATGGATTTTATCAGTAAATGAAACTGGAGCACCAATTGCAGTTAATTGATCGGAGAGACGTTTGAACTTTTGGTGAAAAGTTTGGACATCATCTGAGCCGCGTCGAAGACTCTGAAGTTCATCTTTCAATTGTATCTCTCTCGATTTGGATTGATTTTGAAAGACAAATTCCAGAGTAACCCATATTTCATGAGATGTTTTACAGCCAATAGTTTCACCCATTGTTTCTTCGGTTAAAGACGAAAGAAGAAGACTGCAGATTTTTTGATCTTGAGCAAACCAAGCTGCAGCTGTGATGGAAGGAGTAGCGCCATCAGAAGATGGCTCTGAAGAGGTTCCAATAGTAGATGATGTTGCTGGGGTTGGAGGAGAAGAAGAACCATCAAGAAAGGAAAATAAATCTTGAGAGCGAAAGAGGGTTTCAATTTGATTACGCCACAAGAGATAGTTTGTTGGCAAAAGCTTGACTGTTAACATATGGACTAAAGTTGCAAAGGGAAGGCGATCATTAGAAGTGGTGGAAGCCATCAGACTTTTGAATTTAGAGAAATTGAAGAAAAGAGAAATATGACGGTGTAGTTAGAGGCCACTGATACCATGACAGAATTGATTCTCTGCATTTGTTATACATCATAGTGAGTACATTTATACAAGTTAGTGAATTGCTTCATATTCTTACATCAGTTAATATTGTATTTCAAAAGACTTGCAAACTAATCGTTTCCTATTCTATCACATTGTCAATCATTTTACTAACTTAAGAAATTTGTTATAATTTAGGATGTTGTATGATTAGTTTACTTTTTCATATAGGTATGGAGTAGTAGATGCAACTACTTTTAATGTGCTTCATGTCTACTATCCATCTATAAGTGTTCCGTAGTTTTTAACTATCTAATCATTGTATATTACATATGCATTGAGAAACATTTATTAATGCATTTGTATACAATTGATGTGTGCTCATATTATGTTGTGCAATTGTGCATCAAGTGCAATCAGTGTATATTTATACTATGTTGCTTATCTTTCATTGAAACTAGGGAGACTGAAAAAAGAAGGAAGGAGGATCTTCTTTAGGAAGGGTGCATGGTTACCCAGTGGTTTGGTATACAATTCAAGCTTTCATACATTTTTATCATTAGCATATCATTGAAAATTATATGACTTTTTGCATGTTTGTAGGATTTTGTTGTTGAAGATGTTGTTAACACCGGATGTCTCACAATATTAGACTTTAAAAAATGTGACATCTCTGTGCTCCATTTACAACAAACCATTGACATGTAAGACTTCTCAATCATTTCCAGCAAACAAAGTGCATCATTGACATAAATCTAAATTTATTTCTGAAATTTTGCAGGTTGGGTGCAAATCATAGTTTGGTTGATCGGTATAAGTAAGTTTACTTCTAATAAGTGTAATATGTTTGTTATGAAAATTTGAGGAATCACATGCATCTTTCGAGCTAAAAGAAAATCATGAAATAGTAAAGGATAATATATTTACTATTTCATTACCAACATCAAATTTTGAAGTATTTGATATTCGTAGGGAGGAGGATTGTATGCCGCACATTGTTATCAGGCAAGGGCATAAAATCAGGCTTACAGGGATTGATTCACATGTAACAATCACATCTCATCCACATATCCCCTACATTGTTGGAGGGGCACGGGTATAGAATTTCAATTGTTGCTTTATCAAAACTAAACTAAAATATAAATTTTTTTACAATGCAATTTTTTGTTGTAGGATTCCTGGTGTTTGTTACACCTTCAAGAGTGCAAATTGAGAAAACAGGGAGATCAGGAGCAATTAAAGGCACCCAAAGTAAAGAACTATGATGTAGGCAATGAGTATCTAGTGTGAAAACTTGTTGGCACTAGTATCCTATACTTACCTAATTCTTAGGATGGTTTTCATTTGAATAACTTGTTCAGAATATGACAACACTGTTAACAATTGAAACCTCCCTTCCCCTTGTGGGCACCATCAGACTTTTTTCTATTCTATCCATTTTCACCCTTCAGTTACCACATACTGATTAATAAAGGTGATGACATTTCTTTTGGATAATGATATGTTTTCGAAAGAATTGTTCATTAGAGTATGTTGACCTAGTCTGTTGTTTTCTAGGTTTGTAGAGTTTTTAAATGAAACAAAAAGTGTATACAAGGACTGTATCACGTGAATCCATTTATTTTTGTGGATTCATGTTTCTCTTCTTGCATTATTTGATTGCAGTTTTTCAATGCACTAGATTGTGCCAACACATTAATGATGCATTGAAAAAATGCAATCAACGGATGCAAGAGGGGATCCATGAGTCCATCAAAATAGATGGATCCACATGATACATTCTCAATGTAAATATGTATGATTATAAGTGGTGAATACACAATTTTGAGATGAAGAGTGAAATTTAGTTTATCCGGTCTGTCACAGATTCTTGTACGATATCTGTTCCAGGTTAGCTTAAGCAGATACTGTTTCAGATTGACAGATTAACGTATATGCAAAAATATAAATGACACACAATCTTGTTAACCCAGTTCAGCTCCTTTAAGGCTTAGTCTGGGGGCCTTACTCCAAAGCCCGATGGAAACGTTTCACTAATAAGTTCAAGTACAATTACACCAAATTGATTTTCTCAAAGAACTCTAATGAAACAACTCGTGGAAACCTCAGTCCAAGAGTACTGACCACCTGTCAGCTATCCACCAGATCAGAACTCCACTGATCTCTTGTTCGTCAAGTGAACGACCCTCTACTCTTTCTGAATGTGTATCAAAGTACAACTCCTAGGAGACAGCGAATCACCTATGAATTGCAGTAAGCTTCTTCAGCGCACCTGTCTGTGCAATTAGCTTAATATCCTTAGCTCGTGCGATGACTTTCTCAATACTTCTGCTCTCTCAATCTTCTACCAGAAAGTCATGATTCGATCAGCCCTTCGTCTTCTAAATTTATAGTGTTCTATCAAACATAAAGATAGAAACTTACTAATTCTAATCAACTTCAGATTTCCTATTTCTTAATAAACTTCAGATTTTGGAAACTTCCTTATTTTGGAAACTTCCTAATTCTGATCGACTTCCTAATTTTGATCGAATTCTAATATAATTAAAATATCGTAACTGATCAATAACTTTTTTCTCCAAAGGATATAGCTCAACTCAGATCAGTATCTATCTCAACAACAACTTAGACTTCCGCAGCAAGCTTCTTCTTTGTTCACTCTTTGCGTATGCTTGTCGGAACTTAGATCTTTTAGAAACTCCTAATTCTATTAGATTAGGTAATAATCAAAATCTGATTATTATCTAAACCATAAACCGCCTTAGAGATTTCTTCTAAAAAATCTCGCGGATTGCCATGACGTTGCTGTTCGTCAGGACTGCACCCCTGTGTTTCCGTTACCGCTTCAGACCTTGCTCCAGCAGGTCTTTCATCACATCTGCAACACTGGTTGAATCTTTCGCTTACTCGCAGACCAAGTTACGCACTCATCTTATCAACAAACTTGCCACACACAGATGAGTTCACTCCATTGAACTCTCAAAGAGGAAACCTAAATTACTTTCATGTTAAAAATAGAAAAGTATGGATTGGAAGCTGCTAGTGATGTTAATTACTAAGTTGCTAAATGTAAAACGTAATGACTTGGCTTGTCATATGTAGCATGTATTGATGTTTTTGATACTCTATAAATCGTCGAACAGTAGCAGCATAATCAAGCCATATATCCTCATGGTTATCTTCAACTGCAGGTTGCCTACAAACATGACAGTCTTTTAAAACACAACAACGGAGCCATTGGCTGATGCACTTGCCGTGAAACACATGTGAGCAAGGCATGACCTTCACCCCTGCTTTGTGTCCTTCGAATTCATCATCAGGAAGCCAACGACCAAAAGCTATAGACTCAGCAGCGTAATTTCTTTCAACTATTTCTACTACTTCATCAGGACAACAAGGCTCTCCACTTAGCTTCTCCAAGCAAACGGGGCACAACTCATCCTGCTGAGGATGATCCACGCTTGCCAAACTAGTTGTCAACTTTCTGTCCATCCACATCAACCAAAAGGAAGCCAATTGTTCAGCTCAGTAAATCTCCAAAGTTTTCATGCATTCAGGGGTCCTTTCAGATTTTGGTTGGAGCTCTATCATGCACTGGTTTACCTCAAGGTACAAGTCAGCCTCATCCTGGTTCATGTATACACCATTCAATGGTTGATTTGCGTTGGCAATCTTCTCCTAGATTTCCTTGGCCTTTTGTATCACACGTGCATTAGCCATTGTGTTTTGTTTATGTCAAAAACCTATGCTATGTATTTGTTTATATCTCTCATTCATCACAAGTTAGGAACCTCTTTCCTTACTTATTTTCTTTCCTAGTTCAACTCGCTCAAATTTATATTAGGAATTATTTTTTCATCCAAACCCTAAAAGACACGTGCATTGTTAATTAATAGCTTTTTATTCAAAAACACAAAAAAAAATCAAGATCGAAAAATACCAATTTTACCCTCAAAAACAAAAGCTGCTCAAAAAGCAAAGCAAAGTTCATTTTTTGCATTGAAGTGCTTGTGTTATCTCTCTGTTTTGCATTGCAGTGACTAAAGCTGCTCAAAAAGCAAAGCAAAGTTCATTTTTTGATGACATGAACTTCACCAGTTATATAATTACCGGTGATGAGTATAGCGTATCAAAGATGCCTCCATCTGGAATGGATGCCGATCACCAGTTTACCTTATTTGAATCGTCCGGTGATCCTTCCAAAAGAAATGTGGAAAAAGACAAGAAAGTTTCAAATTTAGAAAAGAAAACTCGCATTAAAGACAAAGAAGCTGCGACGAAAGTTGGTGTGGGCCTTATTTCTGGTCCTACAACAACAGAGGAGGAAGCGAGTGCTGATGGTATTTCAAAGTTGTGTGAAAGCATGCACAAATCCTCATTGAAATCTTCAGGTGTAAGAAAGCAATCTCGCTCCGTTACTTGGGCTGATGATTAGAAAAGGTGAGCCTTTGTGAAATTGAGGAACTGGGGAATTTAGATACTAATAAAGCATATGATGAAAAAAGTGTGCCCCGCTTTGCATCTGCTGAAGCATGTGCAATTGTGTTAAACCAGGCTGCAGAAGCTGTTGCATCAGGAGAAGCGGATGTTACTGATGCAGGTATGCCTAGTTTTAAATAAAGTTATATTTCATACGAGTCAGCTTTCTTTTTTTAGTTTTGATCATCAAGTCTCAATTTTTTACTTGTATCACAGTTACTCGATAGAAAAAGGGTAACCACCAGTACATTATATTTTTATGTGTGAATTCTTATCCCTCACTTCTTATGTTTCAGTGTTGGATGCTGGAATTATTATTCTACCACCAGATCGAGTTGAGGGCGAAACAGTTGTTGATAATGGTATGGTTGAATTAGACATGTCTGCAATAAAATGGCCCATGAAACGTGATATTTCAGAGTCTGATATATTGGAATCCACTGATTCTTGGTTGGAGCCTCCACCAGATGGATTTAGTTTAGACGTAAGTTTTTGTTTACACAACGAAATCAGTTATATGCTATCACCTCTATTTAATATTGCGTCTGTTTGTAAATTCTTTTCTTATATTTTCAGCTGTCTCCATTTGCAACAATGTTTATGTCAATCTTTGCATGGACAACTTCATCTTCATTGGCTTATATATATGGACAAGATGAAAGCTCACACGAAGAGTACATGTCCGTCAATGGTAAAGAGTATCCTCGAAAGATAATTTGTCCGATGGTCAATCGTCTGAAATAAAACAGGTGCTTGCTCAGTATCTTTCAAGAGCATTGCCAGGACTCGTTGCTGAATTGAGGTTGCATGTTCCTGTTTCCTATATGGAAAAAGAATTGGTAAGAATGGTACCTCTGACTTTTCTTTTCTTTCCTTGATTGAATACCGATTACCTATATTTTTCTAAACCACCAAAAACAACAGCATTTCGATCACGAATGTTATTTATGTCTCATATTTTTTTATTTAATATTTGTAGAGTCGATTATTGGAAACCATGACATTCATTGATGCGCTGCCATCGCTACGAATGAAACAGTGGCAGCTGATCACACTATTGTTTCTTGATGCGCTCTCTGTCTGTAGAATCCCAGCACTCCAACCGATCATGACAAGCCAAAGAATCTTGCTACATAAGGTATGATAAACAACCAAATTTAAACACAATCAAAATTATCATATCTATCAATTTGCATAATTATTAAAGACTTTTTTCTTTTAGGTTTTTGAAAATGCTCAGATAAGCACTGAAGAGTATGAAGTAATGAAAGATCACATGATCCCACTTGGCCGAACACCTCACTTCTCAGCGCAAAGTGGCGCCTAATGGATAAATTGCAATGAGTTCATCTGGAGTTGAAAACCAAAAGTAGAAAGTCACTGTGCTTTCAGTGATGTATTTGTTAAAAAAAGACCTTTTTACTATTTTTGATGTCTGCAGTCAGAGTACATGAAGTTTTTTCTTGACAAAAACCATACCAAGTTATGTAATAGCAAAATCTGTAAAGTGAGTTGGAAATTCACATTGTCAATACAGAAAGTGTATTCTTTCTAAAAATAAGACAGCAGTCTCAAACAAAGATTAACTTTTTTGCTTTGATGGATAATTGTTTAATACGTGTGCTAGATGCTTAGATCCTACCTGTGAGTATTTCAATCTGGAAAAACCAGTCCATTTCATACTGCAGTTCTTCCCCCTGAGCAGTTCTTCCAACTCTATGATAACAGTTAAACTGAATACTTGTTCAACAAAAGCACATTTTGTCATGTGTCGAACGTCTTGAATTCATTAGAAGCTGATCTTTGAGCACCTTTGCATTAGCAAAGATAACATTTTTACTTTGCACATTTTTAACTTGTGCAAATGTGCAATTCCAAAGTGGATATTCAATGTATTGTGTAGATAAAAATCAGATCAGCAAAGTAGCTTTGCCTACACCATTTTCAACAAGTGACTGCACATATAAATTTATTAATGAGTAGATTCTAGATTCTGCTTATTATAATAATTAATAGGTAAAATATATATGAAGTGGGAGTTACCTTTTGTTCTGCAGGAATTAAGTAAAACTTTTGTTCTGGGGCTGAGTGAAGATTCTAGATTTCACTAATTATTCTAACAATCTAAAACAATATTTGATCATGTATAGACAGGTACATTACATCTTGTGTAACATGGAGATTTGAAATTACGAATTGCCAAAACGGATAAGCTTTCAAATAAACATCTGTTTTGAAAGGAAAAACTGCATAGTTGCGGTGATGCTGGATCACAAATGATGGTCTTTGGGAGCATGCTGAATTTGGATAACGGAAAAAAAAATTAATGGCCACTTGAAAGTTTATTACTAGTCGTTTTTTAATTATTTTCATTACTATTTTAATATTGAATGCTTACGATGTGCCTTGGGTGTTACAAATATTTTGATGTTTTTTTAAGACATGATGAATATTGATTCATTGGATAAAGAAAAACAATCGGCCATCTGTATGGCAGCGATCACAGCGGCTCCCGTTTAACCGAGTCTTAGATCATAGTGGTGGAGGAAATGGTGTAGACTGGCCGTTCTTCCTCGGTGCGAGAAGCTGTGACTTATTCGGACAGACGTGAAGGCTGCCCGGAGTCGATTACGGTTCATTTAGTAGTGCGGGTGTGGGTGTGTATTCCGAATCGGTAACTGCTCGACTAGAAGTTGAGGGTTGTTAATTAGCAAAGTTGTCTTGTGGCAGAAATGAGTATTCCTGGCAAGCATAAAGCTGTTTCCGCCTTTGTTGACGGTGTTTTGCTGTATTTTGATGACTTGAGAGTGTGCACGTTGGCCCTCAGGGTTAAGAGTTGCTTTGAGTTTGTTTGCAGCTTACTGTTACTCACAAATTATTTTAATGGAGAATACATTTTATTGAAAAGCAAAGTAGCTTATAAATAGTACAAAACTATAACGACTAAATGAAAATAAAGAAGACATTAAAACATAGTTAAGTTCTCATCATCAATGAGATTTATTTTGCAAACTCTAACGTTCTTTTCAATTTCAAATCTCCACATTCCTTCTCCCAAACTGTGACTCTCAGCCATAGTTTGTTCTTGGTAGCTTGCACATTCCGAGGAGTCCTCTCAACCTCTCAAATAAGTCCAACTTCAAAGGCTTTGTTAATATATCAGCAACCTGATTTTGAGAGCTGCAGTACACCAAATCAACAACTCCTTCGTTGGACAAGTCTCTAAGAAAATGAAACCTCACATCTATATGTTTACTCCTTTTATGCAAAACAGGATTCTTTGAGAGCTTTATAGTGGAAACATTGTCACAGTAAATCACCGTTCCATTTGTCTGAGGCAATCCAATAGCATCAAGAATTCTTCGTAACCATACTACTTGACATGCACATGCAGCAGCTGAAACAAATTCAGCTTCGGTTGTCGATAATGTGACCACAGGTTGTCTTTTTGAAGACCATGAAATTGCTGCATCACTCAAAAACATAGCCGATCCTGATGTACTCTTCCTTGTATCGAGATCTCCAGCATAATCACTATCGGAATATGCTATTAAAATTGAACTGCCATTCTTTTTATAGTATAAACCAAGGTCAACTGTTCCTTTGATATATCTTAACACTCTCTTCACAGCAGCCATGTGTTGCTCACTTGGTTTTTCCATAAACCGACTTACAAGACTAATAACAAACATGATGTCAGGTCTTGTTGCTGCCAAGTACATAAGACACCCCACCATTTGCTTGTATACATAAGCATCAACCTTTGTACTCCGTCATCCGTGATCAGTTTGCACCCCGGAACGATGGGAATATTCACATGATTACATTCTTGCATCTTAAACTTTTCAAGAAGCTCTTGGGCGTACTTCTTTTGACAAATGAAAATTCCAGCATTGTCTTGATATATCTCTACTCCAAGAAAATATCGCATTTCTCCTAAGTCGGACATGTCAAATTCTGACTTCATGTGAGCTTTAAAATCCTCTATTTGCTTAGCTTCCTGTCCTGTAACAATCAAGTCATCAACATACAAGGAAACTATAAGCATGTTACCTTGATCATCAACTTTCACAAACAGGGTTGGTTCATATGGGCACTTCAAGAAGCCGGTCCGTGTGAAATAGGATTCTATACGACTATACCAAGCCCTAGGTGCCTGTTTAAGTCCGTAGAGAGCCTTTTTTAATTTATACACATAACCTTCGCTCTCCTTTTGCTCATACCCTTGTGGTTGCTCTACATATACTGTTTCGGACAACTTCCCGTGAAGAAATGCACTTTTTACATCAAGTTGATGAACTTTCATACCTTTTTGTGCAGCAAGGGCAATAATAGCTCTTATAGTATCTCATCTTGCAACTGGAGCGAACACTTCAGTATAGTCTACTCCTTGTTTTTGAGCATAACCCTTTACCACTAATCTTGCTTTATATTTGTCAACAACACCGTTTTCATTGTACTTAGTTTTAAAAACCCACTTCACACTGATTGCATTTGCTCCATGTGGTAATTTACACAACTCCCATGTATCATTTTTATTAATTGCTTCTATTTCTTGATCCATTGCTTTTCTCCATTTTAAATCTTCTACAGCTTCTTCAAAACTAGTTGGATCGGTGGCAGATGTAAACATAACCACGTTACTAGTAATATGATCTTCTTCATCATCTAAATACTCTCCTGAAACATAATCTTTTAGCCAAACTGAGGATTTCCTTTGTCTTCCTTGTTTTTCAACATTTGTTTCCATTTGTTTAGGTGTATCATCCTCGTACTCATTAGGTTTTTCAATGCCCTTAGAATTCTCATGATTCAAGTCTTCATCATCCAACTCGCTGTCACTATTCCATTTGAACACATCTTTACTTGTCTCTTGATTCCATTTCCAATCATCATTCTCATCAAACACCACATCCTTACTGATAATGATTTTGTTAGTAATCGGATCATAGAGTCTGTAAGCTTTTGACTCTTCACTGATGCCAAAGAACACACACTTCAAAGTTCTCTCATCCAACTTCTTCCTCTTTTCCTTAGGAACGTGAACATAAGCAACACTCCCAAACACTCTAAAAGCACTTACTGATGGCTTGAGACCGCTCCAAGCTTCTTGGGGTGTTTTCTTTTGCAATGCTGAGGTAGGACTTCTATTCAAGATATATGTGCACCAAGCTGTAGCTTCGGGCCAGAAACATTTAGGAACGCTTTTCTCTTTCAAAATGCACCGAACCATGTTTAAAATAGTTCTATTTTTTCGTTCAGCTACACCATTTTGATGTGGTGTATAAGCAGCAGTAAGTTGTCTCTTTATACCTTGCACTTCACAATACTCCTTAAATTCTTTAGAGTTGTATTCTCCGCCTCTATCTGTTCTCAAGCATTGAAGCTGTACACCTGCCTCTCTTTCAACTCCAACCTTAAATCTCTTAAACATTTCAAATGCTTGAGAATTTTTCTGTTAAAAAATAGCACCAAGTTTTTCGTGAATAATCATCAGTAAATGTCATTATATACCTTTTTTTACTGCTAGACTCCGGAGTAATAGGTCCACATAAATCCGAATGTATCAACTGAAGTTTTTTCGTCGCTCTCCATGAACTCTTCTTTGGAATGGGCTCTTTATGTTGCTTTCCATACAAACAAATCTTACACAATTTTGTAGGTGTTTTGATTTCTGGAAGTCCTGATACCATATCTTCTTGTTTCAAGCTTACTAACCCTTTGTAACCAAGATGGCCAAAACGACAGTGCCATAAGTGTGTCTCGTCTTCACTCAGTGTCTTAAAACATGCTGCCTCATTTGATGATACACTAGCATTTAAAATAAACATTCGATTAGTAGACATTACTGATTTAATAATCAAACCCTTACTTGGATGATATATGTTGCAGGACCCATCTTTGATCAAAATAGAGGCTCCCTTCTCCTGAATTTGACCGAGACTAATCAAGTTATTTTTCAGCTCAGGAATGTAATATACATCAGTGATGAGATGTGTCACTCCATCAACAGTAAGTCTCACGTTGCCTTTTCCCATGACATCCATTCTGAAATTATTTCCAAGTCTAACTTTGTGTCTGAATGACTCATCAAAGTCACAAAACCATGATCTTTCTCCACTCATATGATTACTGCAGCCTGAATCAAGGAACCATACTTGATTTGTTCTATCTTGTTTCTCTTCCACATCTGTCATTAAGGCCTTCTCCTTAACTGCATCTTCTCTTATAGCCATTAAAACAATAGACTCCTCGCCATCATTCTCAACGAAGTTGGCATCTTTATCCCATTCTGGACACTCATCTTGATAGTGTCCTAATTTTCTACATTTATAGCATTGAACAAGACTTTTATTCCATGAGCCTCTACCTCTACCTCTACCTCTACCTCTACCTCTACCTCTGCCTCTACCTCTACCTCTACCTCTACCTCTACCTCTACCTCTACCTCTACCTCTACCTCTACCTCTACCTCTACCTCTACCTCTACCTCTACCTCTACCTCTACCTCTACCTCTACCTCTACCTCTACCTCTACCTCTACCTCTACCTCTACCTCTACCTCTACCTCTACCTCTACCTCTACCTCTACCTCTACTTGAGAGTGTGCATGTTGTCCCTCAGGGTTAAGAGTTGCTTTGAGTTTGTTTGCAGCATACTGTTACTCACAAACTATTTTAATAGAGAATACATTTTATTGAAAAGCAAAGTAGCTTATAAATAGTACAAAACTATAACGACTAAATGAAAATAAAGAAGACATTAAAACATAATTAAGTTCCCATCATCAATGAGATTTATTTTGCAAACTCTAACGTTCTTTTCAATTTCAAATCTCCACATTTACATGTACTCTCTAATCATGCTCCGAACCATGGCCAGAGGCTCATGTCTGCAGCATTATTAGGAAACTCGTGGTGTGCCACAACACATGTGCAGCATGGGGTAGCTCAATCCCTTGTCATGTGTTGCAGTTTGCATATGTGAGGGGGAACTGGGAAATTGGCACTGATTGTACTGGCTAATGGCTATAACACTGGACGAGAAACAAATAAAGCAAACGTGGGTCACCTGGGAATGCATGGGTGCATGCATATGGTCTAACATATACTTGAGGAAGCAGAAGAATAAGCCTTGTTGTGTCTCCCTTGACAGTTCCTGCAATGTTGGGCTACTATTAACTAGTAAGGATTACATCAGAAAAAATGATGTCTTGAGGTAGAGTTGTTGCGTTGAATACTAACAATTTCCTTTGGTTGGTAAGGTTGGTCTTGAAGCTGATCTTGTAAGGCTGGATGGAAGTGCCATGTGCTCCCCTGGATTCTCTTGTGAATCTGCCAGCCAATTCAACTTTTACTAACATCTGATGATTGGCTGATAAACATGACTGAGTTTGTTCAGTAGTTTTCACTGAGCCAAATTTGTGGCTTGAGGTGCACGGCTAAAATAGTTTTCACTGTTGCTTCCAATGAAATGCATGGATGGTGCACTGTGTGCGAAGTTCAGATTTCTAAACTGATGATTGCACCAATGGTTGTAAAATGTGAATATATATAGGTGGTGTCCTTGAGTTTCAGTGTGAAGCAAAAGTGCTGGAGACTAAATTTTTATATTATCACAAATTCGAACTCGAACAAGGTCTCTTGAAAGGATTAAAATTGTCTGGGACGACAGGATTTCATTGCCAAAGCTGATGAGTATCTCTCGAGCTGATTATTCATTGATGTCCTGCATCAAAGTTGCACGAGATGAATGTTTCTGTGCCTAAGTTGTTGATAAACGTGTCCAGTAAAATAACTTATTGTTCAACATTTAATCAAAAAAAAAAAAAAAAACAAAGCTATGTTGAAAAGCCGCTGGATTTAAGTGACAATTGAAGCTTATTGGGCACATTTAAGAAAGATGCATATAATTTTGGACATGATATTGTTGATCACTGTGCGATAGCGTCATTTGATGCGCCTAAGTTGGAAGGATTAAGATCCCGTACAGCTTACAGCATAATACAGCCAACTTCGAAACGCTGTAGTTTTGGTTTTTTTTAATTTCTTCACCCCATGTCACGTGACGTCTTCAATTGAAACCCAACCAACACAAAGACTGATACACATCCTTCTCATCTCGATCCCCGTCGGCTGCTAAATTCTCTTCTCGATCTCTATCACCCACGGATGATTATAGCGCATGGATCTGAATGGTGATGTACCTTTTATCCGTCGCTAGTAAGTTTCTGTTATCTTTGGATCGGATCGATATCGATCCATGTAACCTATCTATGAATGCTGAGATAATCGATTAGAGTTGAAGGTGGAGGTAATTTTAATTTCACAGGTAAGTTAATGCTAAAGGCTATGTTTTGTTGAATATTTTGTAGATGAGCGATTATAGTTTAGGAATTAGCTTGTTTTTTACTGAAACATGGCTGAAAGAGGAGATGCTGCTATTTTAGTTGTCTTCTATGTAATCAGTTTGATAGTCATTCTATTTTTCTTATACATAATAACAGCCTCTACAAGGCTTTCCATCATATTTGTAAAAAAGTTCTTGTCATTGCATCAAAGACTTTTGTATCTCTTTTTCTATTCCTCAAAATTATGGAATTAAGTTGACATCTATCTTAGTGTGATCTGGTTTGTCATTAAACTATTACTGATTAGTTATATAATTAATTATTTGTTTTCATTATTTTCCAGGGGCACGACGATGCAAAAGCCAAAAAGTGTGTACAAACATGACAAGTTCATGAAGGATGTTTTGATGAAGATGAATGTTTCGAAACAAACAAGCTCAGACAATTTAGGAGCACAACACAAGTTTATATTGAAGTTGAACACAACATTGCAATACATCACATGTTCATGCTAGAATCCCTTTTTGCTATTGTAACTTTATCAATTTATCTTATTGTTTTGCGACAATATGTAATGTGCTTCGTCTTCAATTACAAGTACAGGGTTGTGTTTCAGTGTATACAAATTATTCAGTTTTACAGTTTATAATGTTTATACCTATCAAGAGTTATTTTACAGCTGAACTCTTGCGGATTTTTTTCATAACTACAAAAAGATAGAGTTATTTTACAGCTGAACTCTTGCAGATTTTTTCATAACTACAAAATGATAGAGTTACTTTACAGGCGAACTCTTGCAGAGTTTTTTCATAAATATAAAATGAAAAAGTTGAAGAACGTAGCAAACAACATAAGTTTTTGAAATTTGATCATCCTCATAAAAGTTTTGTGCAGGTAGCTATATTATCGTCAACGTTCAGGCTTCAGGAAGATTGACCATGTCATCTTCTGAATTGCCGCAACTCAACCTTTCCAATTTTGATGACGTTTCCCAAACCTGCCAACATCATAAATCATTATTATTTTACTTGAATATATAACATCCTAAAAAGTTAAGCCCAACAAGACACAATACAAATCTTACTTCATTTTCTGGTTGCTTGCGCTTCACTGCGTTTTTTTTCTTTTTTCCTTGTAATTCAACCCATGATTTAAGTCGCTTGTCTCCTATAGGAAGTCTCATCTTTTTAGCTAAGCCTTTCACCTCTCGTCCTTGATAACTTGTTAATGGGGTTGAATCCGAAAGGGATGAATTTGATACCTTTAGTGTGCTTTTAAGTTGAACAACTTTCATCAGTGGGTTGACTTGGCTCAACAGGAACTCGTACCCCTCCTTGCTTTGAGCTGCATAATCAACTAATCGAACAAATTTTGGACACAAATGTCTATATCTTTCAGAAACTATCATATGAACATCTTCTTGAATACCGAGTCCGTTATCATTTTCTACTTGTTGAGAAACTATTCCCCTTGTCCACCGTAAAAGAATATAGCTGCTAGGAATTTTAAGGACCGAACAGAAGTTCAAAACTTTAATAACATGTCCACAGAGAAAGCCCCAACTCTGAAATTTCTTACAAGTGCAAACAATATCTTCCGTTTCGCGGTTAAATGTGACAAAAGCTTTATCTTCATCAATGATGCTCTGTAGAACATATTGGTTGGTTAGTCCATCAAAGTTTTTCATTACATAAGCTGAAGAACGACATACTTCAATCTGAAACAATCGGAAAATTTCTGGAGTATAAATATTGCAAAGCTGCCGCGAATATGGACAAAACTGATTATTCACCATTGGTTGTTTTTCCCTCGATTCATACTCAAGCTTCAAATTTGTATAGCATTTGGCTCGAACAACCTCATCAAAGGCTTTAAAAAATCTGAATATGGACATATTACTTTTCATAAGCCTTTTCAATTCTGCATTACAACTCTCACTGAGTTGCGTGCTACGAATGCCTACAGAATACACATTCTTCATGTAGCAACTAGCCCATTTTTCTTTTAAAGTGTAAACGAATAATAACCATTTGTTACCTTGCACGTAATACTTGTGTAGCATTTCACTCCAAGCCTTTTCAAATTCATCTTCTGTATTATAGTCATACATGCATTTCTTGAAATGAGTTAAGAAAGAAGAGCCGTTCTTCATCAAATTTCCCAAATGTCTAATGCCATTAAGCATGATGTGAAACGTGCAAAGGCCATGATATGTATTTCGAAACACAGTACGGATTGCCTTTGCCATTGCTGAATCTTGATCCGTAAAAATTGTTTTAGGATGCTTATTATTGTGACAATTCAGGAACGACTGAAATAACCACTCGAAAGATGCAGCTGTTTGTTACCCAACCAATTTACCAGGCCACAAATAGAAGGAGCACACGACCACGTGCTAGGTCCACCAAGTATCCAGAGGAAGAATACGTGGCTGATTAGTGTGGGCCACGAAATTAGTTACAATTCCTGCAGGAAGAGTGAAGTGCAGATTGGCGTTGGTGATTTTGTAGTGATTACCTTATATAAACTCTGTACTGTCATTCTGGGAAAAATAACAAGATTATATTCCTTTGCCCTTATCTCCTCCTATCTACCTCCTCTTCACTCACTCCCTCACCTTTATCCGGCATCATTTGGTGCCTTTCACTGAGAGCTTTCAATCAACATGCCGGAAATCATAAATACAACATCAGCAGCAACCCCGGAACACCCGCTGCCGATGAACAACTTAACTGAACTAGCCACAAGAACCCAAAATGTGGAGGAGAGGCTTGACAACCAAGCGGCTAAACTGGAGAAGATCTATGAGATGTTAGAAATGATGCAAAGAAATGGATCCCAAGCTCCTTGTCCTAGACCTGATAAACAACCGATCCAGATGAACACATCCCCACAGGGTCCATTACTTCCCAATCCATCATCTCAACCAGAGCCATACCCCACATACCGACCAGACCATACCAGCTACTCACCTCAACCCACATACAACCCACACCATATAATCTACTCCACACCTCAACCCACATACAACCCACATCAAGTTACGTATTCCACACCAACACCATACCCAATCCAAACAGTGCTTCAATCCGGGCGATTACCGAAAATTGATATTCCTTATTTTCAAGGAGATGGCGTAGAAGGGTGGTTATTCCAGATCGGCAGGTATTTTGAACTTCATGGAACACCTCCTGATCAAAAACTCACTATAGCAGTTTTCTATATGTCAGGGGAAGCCCTACGATGGTATCAATGGATGCATAGTACCAATCAGATCAGAGAATGGGATGAGTTTGCGAGGGACTTAACTAATCGATTCGGTCCGTCGGCCTTTTGGAATGCTGAAATAGCTCTCAACAAGTTACAGCAGATGACGTCTGTAACAACCTACATCTCTGAGTTTGAGTCGCTCTCGACTAGGACTCCTGGACTAACGACGGAGAATCTCCTTAATAGGTTTCTTGCCGGTCTGAAGGAGGAAGTTCATCGTGAAATTATTTTACTAAATCCCAAAACGCTCCAGTCCGCAATGGGTATGGCACGCATCGCAGAGCAGAAATTAGCAGCAACGAAACAACATAATAGCCGGCATTGGGTGTCAAAAGGCTACCCAACAACAACTCCGACACCGAACCCAGTAGCACCTAGAAACTCAGGGTCACTTACAACCTTACCGATCCGAAAGTTGTCTGCAATTGAGGCAGCGGCAAGGCGAGAAAAAGGATTGTGTTACACATGTGATGAAAGGTGGGTGCCAGGGCACAGGTGTAAGGCCAAGTTTCAGTGCTTTATTATGGAAAATGAGACACCCGAAGGAGAAATTGGAGAGTGGCAAGAAAGGTTAATAGATGGAGGAATTGAGGAGGTGGATGAAGAACCTCCGGTGGAGGCAGTACCCACCATTTCGTTGCACGCTTTGCAAGGTCAACCCATACCAAGAACGCTTCGAGTGGAAGGAAGTATTAACGGAAACCCAATCACTGCATTAATTGATGGAGGGTCAACACACAATTTTCTTCAAACAAGGATTGCAAAACACCTTGGTTTAGCTATTGAGCCAACTCAAAGCCTTAATGTTACTGTTGGCAATGGAGAGGGATTGAAGTGCGAGGGTATGTGTAGTCAGATTTTAATCAAGTTGAATGATTATTGGTTTACTGTGGATTTATATTTACTACCCATATATGGAGCTGAGGTGGTGCTCGGAGCTCAATGGCTAGCTGAATTGGGAGTAACAAGGTTTAATTATCGAGAACTTTGGATGAGTTTCGATCAAGAGGGTAGTGAGGTGAAGTTGTATGGATCACAACCTCAGGCCCACTTCAACCAAATGACTTTAGGGCAGTTGCAACGAGCAGCCCATACTAACTCTATTGCATCATACTATCGGATGGAGATTCATGAAGTTGAGACCAACCCTGAGGCACAAAAACTAGAGCCCCCTTCCGTCCAAAACCTCAAAGCTTGTGATTATAATTTTGCTTTGAAGCTTCAAGAGCTATTAGATCAATATGAGACGGTGTTTTCCATTCCAAAGGGACTACCACCGAGTCGAAATTCGGATCATCGAATTCCTTTGCTACCCGGTACTGTACCAGTCAATGTTCGGCCCTATCGGTACCCGCACTACCAGAAACAAGAAATTGAAAGGCTTATTAAAGAGATGATGGCAGAAGGTATCATACGGAGTAGTAGCAGCCCATTCTCTTCACCAGTTTTATTAGTTAAGAAGAAAGATGGAAATTGGAGATTTTGTGTAGACTACAGGGCTTTAAACGCAGTCACCATAAGAGACAGATTTCCGATTCCGACTGTAGATGAACTTCTCGATGAGTTGAACGGGGCTGCAATATTTACAAAGCTTGACTTAAGGTCTGGCTATCATCAATTGAGAATGCACCCGGATGATGTTTATAAGACAGCTTTTCGCACACACGACGGACACTATGAGTTTCTTGTAATGCCCTTCGGACTATCAAACGCCCCATCCAGTTTTCAGTCTGAGATGAATGAACTATTTAGACCGTTGCTGCGCAAGAGTGTCTTAGTCTTCTTTGATGACATTCTGATTTACAGCCAGAGTCAGCAAGCTCACCTTAAGCATCTACATGAGGTACTTGAAATTTTGCATAATAATTTGTTTTATGCTAAACGTTCAAAATGTGATATCGCCAGGGATAAGGTTGCATATCTAGGCCATATAATTTCACAAGCTGGTGTTCAAGTGGACCCTGAGAAAATAGAGGCGGTGAGGAGTTGGTCAATTCCACAAAATCCAAAACAGTTGCGAGGCTTTTTGGGATTAACTGGATATTACCGACGTTTTGTAGAAGGTTATGCTAAGCTGGCTGCTCCCCTCACACAACTACTTCGAAAAGGGGCATTTGTATGGACACCGGAGGTGTCGAAATCCTTCCAAACCTTGAAAACGGCATTGACCACAACACCAACCCTGGCTTTACCGGACTTCAATAAAAGGTTTGTAGTTCAAACAGACGCATCGGGAATAGGCATAGGCGCTGTCTTATCACAGGAAGGAAGGCCTATCGCCTTTTACAGCAAGCAGCTGACTCCAATGCTCAGATCAACATCTACTTATAATCGCGAGCTTTGTGCGGTGGTAATGGCTGTTCAAAAATGGAGACAATACCTATTGGGGAGCCCGTTCACAATACAGACAGACCATCAGCCGCTTCGCACCTTATTAACACAGTCTATTCACACCCCAGAGCAGCAAAAATGGATCATTAAATTGCTTGGGTTTGATTTTGATGTGGTATACAAGCCCGGAATTGAGAACGGACCCGCTGATGGCCTCTCACGCCATTTAGGAGCAACATGTTTAACAATGAAAGGTACTACTAAACCATTATTTGGGATTCTGAGTTTACTCAGAAGGTTTTACAACACTAATGAAAAGGGGAAATTATTAAAAGAAGCTGTGCTCGACAAGCCTTCTGAGCATTGTCAATTTTCAGTTCATGATGGAATTATTTTATTCAAGGGAAGAATCTATGTACCGGTTGAATCATGTGTGCAGGAGCTAATTTTGCAAGAATTTCATGATGCGCCTTTCGGTGGGCATGCTGGAGTTGAAAGAACAACAGCACGTGTGGTAGCTAATTTTTATTGGGAAGGGTTGAGGAAGTATGTAAAGGAGTTTGTTAACAAGTGTTCGATATGCCAGCAAGCGAAGGCGCAAAATACATCACCTCAAGGTTTGTTGCAGCCGCTGCCAGTACCAAATCAAGTATGGGAAGACATTTCGATGGATTTTATAACACACCTCCCTTCATCTAAAGGAAAAACAGCAATTTTGGTGGTAGTTGACAGACTTTCAAAGTATGCTCATTTTATTGCGCTCAAGTCACAATTTACAGCAGAGAGTGTAGCACGCATCTTCATGAGGGAGATATGTCGTTTACATGGAAATCCTCGCAACATAATATGTGATCGAGATCCGTTATTTACATGTCGTTTTTGGAGAGAGTTGTTTCGCTTGCAGGGCACCATCATATCTAATAGTAGTGCGTACCATCCTCAGACGGACGGACAGACTGAGGTGATCAATCGAGTTCTAGAAGATTATCTCCGTTGCTACGTATCAGATAATCAACATTGTTGGGAAGATTGGCTAGCTTGTGGTGAATATCATTACAACACAGCTTGGAGCTCCGCAATTGGCATGAGTCCTTTTGAGGCTCTTTATGGGCGGCCACCTCCTAGCTTGATCTCATATGTTCCTGGAGCTTCTAAAGTTGCAACTTTGGATGAGCTGATGTGCAAGAGGGCTGAGGTCTTGCAAAACCTTAAACAAAATCTCGCCAGAGCTCGTAATAGGATGAAACAACAAGCCGACAAACATCGGTTGGACAAAGAGTTTGTGGAAGGGCAGTGGGTATATGTCAAGTTGCAACCCTACAGACAAGTGACAGTGCGCAATCAACATTCCCACAAACTTGCAAAGAGATTTTATGGACCTTTTCAAGTCATAAAAAGATTGGGAAAGACAGCTTATAAGTTGGAGTTACCAGAGGGAGCGAAGGTACACCCAGTGTTCCATGTCTCATTGTTGAAAGAGTGTCGGGGATTAACACAACCTCTTAGTTCTTCTTGGCCAACTGAAATCCCACTCAGTGACTTGGTGGTGCAACCAAAACGTGTGGTGGGTAAGAGAGTCATCATGCGAATGAGTAAAGAGGTACCTCAAGTGCTAATTCAATGGACAGGAAATGAACTTGACAGTGCTACATGGGAAGACATTTCTAACATTCAAAGAGACTATCCTCTTTTCAACCTCGAGGACGAGGTTGTGTCTCAAGGAGGAGGGAATGTTACCCAACCAATTTACCAGGCCACAAATAGAAGGAGCACACGACCACGTGCTAGGTCCACCAAGTATCCAGAGGAAGAATACGTGGCTGATTAGTGTGGGCCACGAAATTAGTTACAATTCCTGCAGGAAGAGTGAAGTGCAGATTGGCGTTGGTGATTTTGTAGTGATTACCTTATATAAACTCTGTACTGTCATTCTGGGAAAAATAACAAGATTATATTCCTTTGCCCTTATCTCCTCCTATCTACCTCCTCTTCACTCACTCCCTCACCTTTATCCGGCATCACTGTTTCATCATACATTATGGCAGCTCCGAAAATAACAGTTGACCTATGATGATTCAGTCCAACAAAAACTCCAAATGGCCGAGTCTCTTTATTTGTACAATACGTCGTATCAAAAGAAACAACATCTCCAAACAAACCAAAATCAATTCTCATCTTCGCATCAGCCCAAAAAATATTTGTAATTTGCTCTTCGCTGTCCAACTGCATATCATAGTAAAAGAATGGGTTATCTCTTGTTTTTTCCGAAAAGTACCTCAGTATACTTCCAGCATCACCATACATCAATTCGCGTTGTCTTTTGGTTCGCAAAAAGTTCTTATGATCCAACTCAGTGAATCCTATACATTCCATACCACCTGTTTTTCTACTCATTAATTCATGAGATCTTCTCACGCGTATACCTGATGCATCAGCCATCTCAATTTCATAAGCTTGAGTCTCTGAAATAAATCGTTGCGACGACATCATGTGAACAGTCTCTGAGGTATGAAGTAAATGGTTATGCTCCAAGTATATATCATATATTAGGATTTTTGTTGATTTCCGATGAATCCCAACCCTAACTTTGCAATCTGTTCTTGTTTCAGCGCGAGTTTTTGCTAGCATTAGCTGAGTTCTCTTCCCTGCGTTTACCCTCCTTATTGCATACATAGAACACATTAGATAACATTCCATCTTTTTTGCGCTTTTATGGCTATAATGCTTCCGGAAACTAAAACCAGTTCGTACTGCAAAGTTTTCCAAAAATTGATAACCTTCTTCAACAGAATCAAACTTCATCCAAGTTTAGGTACAAAATCAGTTTCATTCCTACAATTTTAGAGTAACACTGTCACTGATAAAATCATAATTCACAAATGGACGAGAAATGACGGAGTATAAATAAAACTAAAATTAAAATTTGTAATTGAAATACTAATCAACGGAAGCTATTATGATGCCAATAGGAAAGAATAAGAATGAAGAACGTACTTGATTTCAACATCCAACGACATATTTCATTGAGTTTAGTGTGAACACAAAAATCGAATGCTTCGAAACCCAGAAATTGATTATTGCTTGTGTGGCGCCTGAAGGAAGTTGATTGAAAATACAATCGCGCGCCATGTCGGAGTGGGAAATTGGGAGTGGAAACCGTCGAAAGAGAACACGTTTGTGTTGGTAGGGTTTCAATTGAAGGCGTCACGTGACATGGGATGAAGAAATTAAAAAAAACCAAAACTACAGCGTTTCGAAGTTGGCTGTATTATGCTGTAAGCTGTACGGGATCTTAATCCAAGTTGGAAGCACAAGATATTGATTGATAGTCAGTGATAAAATTCATAGTTAATTATGAGATTTGATTTCATGTCAATGAATTATAATAAAATTGTTTGTGATTTGTGAGTGTCACAAATACCATTAACTTGGTTCGCTTGAGAGCGGTGTACAAGTTGGGAATAAAAATCAACTTGATGAAATAAAATCAAGAGTTGACATGAAGAGGAATACAGATAACTAATTGATGCTTTTAAGCACAATATGTTATTGGAAAGAAGAGCATATAAATTATGAGTCACGTCTTAAAAATGATATGATCATCATGAATGTGAGGATATCGTTAAGTTAGCTAGTTACATTTGAATATGTTTCTAGTAAAGATGAAATGTCTCCTTATAAATAAATATTGAATTTGAATAATACTTTCAAATGTGGGGTTAGAGATATCAAACCCATTATTGATTTTTGATAAGCATATAAAAATCAATGGATGTGACACAAGTATGTACAAGATCACACTAATGACATGCTATTGAATGCATGTTTATGTGAAATAGGGATTAAGACTTGCAAATTTGATTTGTGAATATGAAGAGTCTTGTGTCATGTCGATCACATCATGTTGATGATAAGTTGTAAACGATACATATCTATGAAGATATGAAAGTTCTCTCAAGAGTGGAATATGAAAAAGTGATTAGTGTTTCAAGGTATTTAAGGTACGCGAACAAATAAGTATACTTGTAAGTAGTACAAGTAATTCATGACTGCAGCATGAAAAAGTTTTGGAGATATTGTCTATCTCAAATTCACTTTCGATTAGAGTCTTCACTTTGAGAGATAATGGTGTGTCCAAAATCCTCTAGACTGATTATGTCAAGTCAACAGTCATTTGAGGATGAGTTTGAAAATGTCTAGACAGTATCTGTATGAGAATATTTCGAAATGGACAAATCATGTGCTGAAAATTGATATATATATATATGTATATTGAGATAATCAATTCATGATTGTTTACAACTTAAATATTGATGGTAAGTCTAGACAAATATGTCAATGACACAATATCATCATACAACTTCTCTTTGGAGTCATTTATATTGACTATGTAAGATTCAATGATATTAAAACGGATCCGTTAACTTGAATGTTAAAATAGAACCTTTGTAGAGAAGTACTTAGTTAAAGGAATAGGCTCGATCGAATGCCCTTTAGAAATAAAGTCGAGGCAACGGAAAACCCAACCATGATGACTGGAGATCCCAAGAACTTGGTTCAATGGGACAACCTAATTGCTAAGACGGAGTGTGGTCACTGTGGGGGGTTTTACCCCTAGCTCATTCCTATTTAAACAGTAACTCCCGCACGAGGTTAAGCTTAAAGCTTTTAATGATTCTGAATGTTTTGAACGGGTAATGCGGGATTACCTGAATAGAGAATCACTTATGTTAGAGAGAAGTGGGGCCGCTTCAAAGGAGAACTATGTGGGCTTAGTTCTTTAGCAACTCTCGTATAACCAGGTAGGGGTTTCAGGGTCGTAATGATACCAACCATGAGAAATGAAAGGCTGTCAGTAATATATCTGTGGAAGTTATGTACTTCATTTACACAATAAGACGAACAGTTCAAGGACATCGCGTATACTGAAGAGTCAGTAAAGAATGCATATCTTTCCAAGGGAAGGTTCAAAGGCGTTGCCCACCTATCCTTTACAGATATAAACCGTAGAAACTATCACCATGTTGAGTCGAGTCTTACGGTTTAAAACTCCATTTTCTTTATGTGGGGGATTGTTGGAAAATATTTAAAGAAAATGTTTTAAATAAAATATTTATTGGCAATCATCATGATGGTTTTAATATTTTATGTCATGAGTGGGTTACCAATAATATTTTTATATTTAAGGAGGATGACTCCTACTATTTTGAAATATGTATATAGAAAATATGAAAAACAAAACCTCAATCCTCCATAGTTTTGGTGTCGAAGTTGTTGGTGTCAGTGATAGTGGAAGGGTCACATTTGGTGCATGTGAGTGAAGGTTGGACTGTTGTATCCTGGGAGACAAATTGCCTAGAGGAAACCCAGACCGAGTGGGAGGGCAATATTGTTTTAAGGAAAGCGCCGAGCATGCCTCAGTCACATACGATTTCGTATCTCTTACTTTGTTCTACTGTTTCAGTTATTTGCTTTCATATATATTATTCAGTAATTTCAATACCTGTTATTTCCGGTCTATTTCACTAATTATTCTAACAGAAGCTTCTATCTTTGAGGATCAAGACATGAGTAAGCAACAGTTAGCATTAATTTACAGAGTAAAGGATTGTTATTGACATGATGAATGAGGCTAGCCTTTACCCCCAATACAACCCATTACAACTAAACGTCAATAAGGTAAATTGGAAGTCCTAGCAACTGGATAGCACCATTAATCAAAGACTCTAAGTAATGAACTGAACTGAAGTGAAACAAAGCATCTTTTGGCGAGATTAAAACATCCGTTGTTGACCATCATAATTCACACCGGTGATCAGGGAGCAAATAGAATGTATACCTTTTTGGTCATGGTAGCTGAAAATAAATAAGTTATCCGTTCTCGTGGAATAACACCCAATATTTCATCAATGGACTTTTGAAATTCTTGATAATTAAGAAGTTTGTCTGTCTCATCCAAGACCTATGGAGCGCCAAGAATACATTTCAGTGAGTATCTTGATAGTTCTTTGGGGTTCAGCGTCACACTGTTTAATAAAGCATAACTAAATAAATTTAAAAAATATGACATGAATTGATGAACTCACCAAATATTTAAAGTTGCGAAGACTGAATCCTTTAGTGGTGGATAAATGGTCAACAAGGCGACCCGCTATACGGAAAAGATAATTACAAATCTAAGGTAAGTTACAACTGTCATTGTTAGAATGATAAACCTATAGGGAATAAAAGCAGTATAGGATGTGATTATCAAAGTCTCTAGCGGCTGAGGGCTACAAGTTAAACGGGTTGTTCATAAGCGACGGTGAACTGAACTTACAACAATGTGTGGCGTTTTTTGAAGGGCAGCAACCTGCTGATCCCTATTTATCCCTCAAACAATCTGCAAAATAGATGTAAGGGTCCACAACTATCCAATTATGAGATAGTCATCAAAGTTTAAGATTTTTGATACTCGAAGGATGGTGGAAAATCACTAAGCTGAACATTGTAAACGCTAAAGAGATAATAATTTATTCTATATTTAAAGAGCAAAGGATGGAATTGATGGTTTCTTTTGAAGCCACAATTCACATCCTCGTAATGCCATTCCTTAATGTAATAATTAGACTTAAATACACTTATATTTTAAAATGTTCACCATATTGAGGTTGCAAGGATAGAATATATAAAAATATTGAATAGCAACCCGCCACTGCACACTTGACTCCAATGCAACCCCCCAAAGTTTTAAATTGTTCAGCTATTTGGATTGCAAGTTATCTGCGTATGGGTAAAGCCACAACAAACTATTAGCTGACCAGGTACCTTTCAAGTAGAAGAGGTGAAAAGTGTACTTGATACAGATACGAATATCTGTAACAGATGAAAGTTTAGATGAGGAATAGATGAAGTAAATATGAGAAATAGAAGAATAGAAGTTAGGGTTTAGAGAGAATAAGAACAGGAGAAGGGATGAGAAGTTTAGGGTTTAATTCATTTTTTTTTGATTCAAGGTGAGAATATTTCATTGATAGAGATATTACAATATGCGCAAAGAAACATAAACGAAGGGACACATTCAAGGACAACACTACGCCGAGGAAGTCACAATAAAAATCAAATGAAGCGCAGGCCATGATCGGCACCTTCCCAACGAACTCACCAAAGTCCATACCCATCGGACTCGAGAAGACACACCACAACCGCCAAGACATAACACCGAGAGGGCATCGAGACCCAGAAATCAGGAACAACAAAGGCCGGGGACATAAGCAACAGGACCCTGGCAGGGGACACAAGCATCAGGGCCCTGGCAGAGGACACAAGCATCAGGGTCCTGGCAGGGGACTCAAGCATACAAGGCCCAGGCCCATCAGCAGGCCCAAAACAGCAGAAACCCTAGCACGCCAATTCTTCCCCGCCGCCTCCGATCCATCCCACGCCACCACGCCAGCGAGCCACCTCACGCCACCGATCCAACTCTGCTCGCCGCCGCGCCGTCCCTAGCATACGGACGAGCCATCCCAAGCACGCCGCCGCCGATTCATGCCACACCAAGCCTCCGATCCGCCTCAAAGAGGATGAGGGTTCCCACACCGCCAGTCCCCGATGCCGCGTCGCCCACCCACACGTCCGTCAAGCCCAGTCGCCGAGCTCCCACCTCGTCAATCCAGCGACTCCAGATCCCAGCGACCTCCCGGAAAAACGCCCCCGCGAAGGTCCATCCGGCACACATCCCCGCGCTCCGTCCAAACTCCGCCCCCATCTGGCCAGTGACCGCACAAAGGCTTGGATTGAAGACCAAGCCTTGCATCCTCAGCAATGGCATCAACCGACCAAACAACGGGCAAGCGCCCGGAACCACGGCAAATCTCGCCATAGACCCACCACCACACGACAAGCACATAGGCTTGACAGGAAATCTAGCACCCGGCTAGAGGAAAGATAGCTTCGAAAGCTAGGGAACTTATTGAAAGGGAAAGGGAAATACAAAACTAAAGGAAAGGTAGAGCTACTACGGGCGGAGGAAGACTGACCACCTCCCCGAAAGGAGGGGTGTCTTCCCCACCCAAACCGAAGAGGTGAAAGGGAGCTTTGGTTTTTAGAGGGAAGGCACCGAAAGGAGGGTTTAATTCATTGATTCCTCCATTTCTACATATCCTTTGGCTTTTATATGAGAGCCATACAATATGTAAAATAATGTTTACATTTCTCATAATTCTACTGAGACCCTAAAAGTTGACGTATTTGCATTAGCTATGCTCGTATCAATTCTTCCACCCTTCAAAACGGCCTTGTCCTCAAGGTCAATGATCTCTAGAAGTGCTGACATTGAAATTAAGAGAACCTGACCTATGCAGCCTGTTCCACCAACAAATCAACATTAAAATGAAACTCGTACTCTGTGCACATTTCTTGTTTCCTATAATCATAGTTTTCAGTTGTGACTTTTGAGCAAATAACACAAAGGACCCTCTTCAGCGACTAAGGACAACTTCCTGCAATCAGTGTTGTAATCTTTTGCGCTACACTTGTCAACTTCAATCGCAAAAATACATCGTTTTGAGAAGGATATCAGAAACAGTCACCATGGTGTAGAATTTGCATATTCATTTGGGGTCTTAAGGTTGCAATAGTTGTGTGTGTAAAACTCCATAATAGTGTAGATCTTGGTATATATGCACTGGATGTACAGCTTGTGGCAGACATGTACCACCACGCCACACACATCACCTGAACACAACTTACCTTGTTTCATTAAGTGACGAAATTCTACAACTAATGATGAACCCCTTTTTTCCAGCATTGTTTTGGTATAAGAATTCTGATGGACCTTCATGTACCCTACAGTTGATGTGAGTAAAGAGCAGGTAGAGCATTATGATTGAGCACATGTGGTATTGACACCATCTGTTCCAATTCAAGCTTTGCCAAAGGAGTTGAATTGTTTGTTCCAAACTCATAAGAGCACTATAGTCAACTTCATCCTTATTATTCTTGACCCAGTACTCAAAATCATCAATTTCAGTATATTTGCATAACGCTGCATAACACAGTTCTATTTCCCTGAAATTTGTAAATGCAAAAATCCAACAACAAGCTTGGTAAGAATGAAGTACAACTACCACTATGCAACCGCTGAGCTTCATACTATTACACATCCGACCCCAGTTTTGTATAATAAGAAATGTCAAACTATAGCACCACAGGTAAGCTCTGTCAGCCTCAATAATATTAATTTGCTTCATAAAACTTCTACGAAAAGCGCACATTATAGATATTCATGAAATGATTGTTGAGTTGTTTTGCTCATCAAGACTCCAAAAAGCAATGAGATAATAACAATATCAGTTACTGCCAATTCCAAAACAATAAGGGCATCTTCTGCGGGTTGCACTATGTCACTAATCTCTACCCGATAATACCCTGATACTCCTCTTGTGTTGTTTATAGTTCCATTCGATCCCATAGGTATAAGAGCAGCATTGTTGTTGTGCCAAGCACTAGAGATTTCAAAGTCACAAGGGAATTTTCTATTAAAATCTTTTGAGTCACAAAGATTTGCATAAGCTCTCATCAGCTTCCTTTTCATGACTTGCAAACTGCTCACAATATACACACCTTCAAAAATACTCGTACGCCTTTGCAGCATGTCCTTTGCCGAAGTAACAACCAATATGTCAATATAACAATCAACAATCTCAAGAGTCGAGCTCCATGCGCTTTTGTGCATCATATACATATAGAGAATAAAGTTCCATTGAAATAAAATCACACTAAACACAAAGTCCTTGCTGTTCTTATCACATTGCATCCCAAGATACTTATTGAAACCCAATGAAGTCTCTTGACTAAGAAATACGTACAGTCTGTCATCACTGTCAAACCAAGGCAACTTGTTTAATTTTGATGCCCTTCTAAACCACTTTGACTTTGTGCGAATCCCCTGAAAAACAAATTTCAGTTGCAACTGATTATTAATAATTTGTTTGGTCACTAAAAGCGTAAATTCCCATTTAAAATGTTGACATTTCCTTTTTGATAATAATATCATACGGACCTTGACCGAAATGTATGTGTAGGTTATTAAGCTGTGACAAAACCTTCTATGTTTAGACTTATCACTATGAACTTCTATGTTTATCACGAGTGTAAATACGAGTGCAACCCGTATTTATCACTATGAACTTCTATGTTTATCACGAGCTTTCTAAGGATCTATGACTGGTTGTTCACGCAAGCTAAGGTCCGGTAAAGGCTTAATAGCTTACACATATATTCCGGTAAAGGTCTATATGATATTACTACCCAACCTAGCCTAATTAACCACGAATCCGGTAAAGGTAGTGATTAACTATTCTAGTGCTACTCCTATCATTCACTGTAACGTACCTCTGATAGTTTAACGTTAGATAATAGAGTCTATAATTAGGTCTGCGGGTAAAGGCTTCGCCTAACTATCTAAACTAGTTATCATGCAAGTTTGCTCGGAGTAATAATACTAAACAGGTCATGCATTAAGAATAAAACCTCAAAACATATTATTCATAGATCAAAGTCTAAACTGAATTCAGAAAGTTAGCTAGACATGCTGAACATATTCATCTCAATATTCATATGAAAACAACAAGTAAAAACACTATATAGTCAGTGCGCGTCTCAGTCTTGCGCCGGCAGTTCTGCGATCCTTCTTCAATCCTCCTCTAAATCGCCTCTTTACGCAAATATGTACATGTCTGGAATTTCCTGGTAGCTGTGTATTTATACTCTTGCCTTCTAGGGTTTCCACGAATATTTAGGCAAGAGAATATATCCTTATCTCTAAAAATCAGCTTTGGAAATATCTTTATCTCTAAATTCCAGACTTAGAAATATTCTTTGCGCGTGATGACGTCATCGCTCCGGATTTGTCGCTGATTGCTGACGTCATCGTTTGCTCTGCTCTGCGCGACCTATACTCGCGCGCCACACTGCTCGCGCGCTAGTTGGTCTTTGGCTCTTGTCAACTTGTTGTCTTTTGTTCCGAGATTCAGCCTTCTTGTTGCACTTTTGTTCTAACTCTTTCAATCAACCTGAGATACAAAACTACACCAAAAGCGTAATCTTATACTAAATATGTTAGAATCTAAGCAGTGTAAAGGACCTAAAACAGCATACAAAAGTGCTCTATCAAATCCCCCACACTTACTCTTGTTCGTCCCTGAACAATCCGGCTTCCTTACCTCTTGTGTAATGTACGCGTGAATGTTGGACTTACTGCGCCACATGTCTGCGCCACTCACATAACCTGCGCAACTGTGACTATACAACACAAATGATTTAAGTAATTAATTCAAACTTTGTTTTCCTCTCTTGTGGAATGCATACCAATTCGGATGATTGGGAGATAGTCCTGTTTAAGCACCGGTCACCGAATTCTTCTTGATTTGCAATTGTATGGTTATTCGTGTTTGCTTTCTCTGATACGTGATTGATTCGCGTCTTAGGGTTTCTGAGCTTACGTCTTTGACGCTTCACTTTTTGTTTCTCGGACAGTTTGATACACTTTGTTGCACGATTTCTTCTTTTCATTGTTTCGGCCTTTTGAGCTTTAACTTTGAATTGAATACTTTCTGGTCCGGATCTTAATTTTCCCTAGAACGGTTTCCAATCATGGCCTTCGGATAGCAGCTATGGAACCACGCCCCGCTCTCGCTTCTGACCAGTCGCGCGCAAGTCAGTCACGCGTTTGCAACCGCGCGCCCCTTCCTGAGCAACTAACTTCAGCGAAGACGGTCTGTTTTCCCGTCTCGTCACGCCATTAGGGTTTCGCTTTCGGCATCTGCGTGACTGAGCTTGCTCTTTATCCTTTGACCGCGAAGTACCAACCTCCACGACTACTCATAACCATACAACCGCTCCTCAAGTTTGGTTCGGTTGACTGCTTCTCTAGGACATTTCTATCAGCTCCACATCCCTCTTTATTCCACTCAAGAGAACACACAAAATTCAAAAAAATTAACAAAAAAATCAGAATATGTCATATCTGCACAAATTTACGCAGGTGCGCGAGTAACGCACACAGGTCGCGCACGCCAATGTTTCTTGCGCACAATACCTTTTGAGATTTCACATGTCAGCTAATCTTAACTAAAAAAACAAAAAATTTAAACTAAACTACTTCTATGATAGTTGTACTACCACCCCCCCACACTTAAACAAAAACGTGTCCTCACGTTATGCACAAGTAGTAAAGAAGGTAGTAGCATGCATGCATATGAAAAATCGCACCGATTATAAACATGGGTAACACAGTTCAGAATATAGTCATCCGCCGATAATTGTAAAACACCATTCAAATCAAAGAATCGAATAAAATACATGTGTTTTAAAACAGAAGGTCAAACAACCACTGAAATAGTTTAAGACACCGATTACAAAACATTTAAAATGAGGTTGAAAAAGACTGGGAGAGTTCTTCTATCGGATCTTTGCTCTGCAGCTCATACCCTTCCCGAATCGGGTCTCCAACATGCCATCCACTGGGTGGCGTCATGTTTAGGTTGGCACCCTGTGGCGCCATATATTCCATAACTCGCTGGGCGTTGAACACCCAGCGTTCATCCACTTGAAACTGTGGCTCAGATGCGCCACTGCCTTGTGCGTTGGACTCTGCTCGTGCACGCTCGGTCTTGCTCCTACTCCTTCTGGGCGCCGCTGGCTCTGGCGCCACTACCTCTAGCGCAGCCCTGACATTCTCTAAACCGGGCCTGTAACTCCAATACGCAGTTCCATCCGCACGAACCTTGATCCCTTTGTATAGGCGCATCTTCTGGCTTTAGGGTTTTGTGTTTAGAGAGATAAGTTTGAAAATGAAATGTAACACAATTTTACCCCACATCACATATTTATAGCACAAAAAGCCCATATGCATGCTTGACCCAAAACTACATGGGCCCAAACCTTAAACTAAAACTAAAATTAAAACTAAAACTAAAACTAAGCAAAAACTAAACACACACAACAATACAAAACTAAAAACTAAGTTAGGTTTGTCGGGGTACCTCCTGACGAGTGCTTTGTTTAACGTTGTTAGCTCGACGCAAGTAGCGCATCCAACGGCGCTCGGACCTCCTCCTCCACACTTGAACTTTTGTCCAAATCCTTAGCTTCAGTGTTTCTGCAAGGCAAAAATTCGAATGTGTCAGTATCAGATGAACACACATAATTAATATGATCGGAGGGTGGAGAAATAGAGAAAGCGAAATTTTGCGCATTGTTTGATGCGCCAGACTGTGCGCATGTGACTTCTCGCGCGTCCTTGAGTCACGCAGCTCTATTCTGCAGCACCATCCTGCACACCTTCTCTGCGTTCCTGTGCTGGTCCCATGTATCATACTGTTCCCGACCTCGTTCTCTGCTCCTCTTATCTGGTGGCTTCTGCTGGCGCGCCATAAGTGTTTTCTTCTGATTGGCGCGCAGAACCTCAGAACTTTTGTCTCTAGTATCAGACACCTTCTCAGTGTTCGGTTTGTCCATATCAACCACATAGCAAAAAATACTTGTGGTGCATCTAAAAGAGCTTGGAGTATAGGAAGAGCAAAAGCTCTAGTTTTACCAGAACCAGTTTGTGAAAGCCCGATAAGGTCTCTTCCTAAAACAACACTCTATATAAGACACAACTCACGTTTACATCAATCTTCACAACCTCATAAAACTAGTAGTCACGGTCACGCTAAATTAGAATGAACTCATCGAAAGTCAACCACACATACAAGAAAATAGTTGGGATACTGCACTAGCTAACACATTGATTTGATTCTTGATAGAGTACTTTCGTATGCTGTTTTAAGTCCTTTACACTGCTTAGATTCTAACATATTTTAGTTTAAGATTACGCTTTTGGTGTAGTTTTGTATCTCAGGTTTAAAGAAGAGTTAAAACAAAACTGCAACAAGAAGGCTGAATCTCGGAGCAAAAGACAACAACGTGACAACAAGAGCAAAAGACCACTAGCGCGCGAGCAGTATAGCGCGCGAGTGTGGGCCGCGCACAGCAGAGTAAAATGATGATGTCAGCAAACAGCGAAATCTCCGGAGCGATGACGTCGTCACGCGCAAAGAATATTTCTAAGTTTGGTTTTTGGAGATCAAATATTCCCAAAGCTGATTTTTAGAGACAAAGATGATTTCCTACAGATATTCTTGCCTAAATATTTGTGGAAACCCTAGGAGGCAAGACTATAAATATAAAGCTTCATGGAGATCACACATGTGCGCGCAGAAGAGACAGAACGGCTCAGAGCAGAATTCAGACTTAACCGTGCGCGCAAGCTGCTGACGCGAGCCAGACGACGCGTCACTCAGATTTGTTTTGTCATTATAGTTGTTCAATATTTATGTTTGAGATGTATACATTCAGATGTATTACTGAATTCGGTTTGATTCAGATCTATGAATGACATGTTTTGAGGTTTTGTTCTTAATTGCATGATAAGTTTAGTATTATTATTCCGAGCTCAGTTGCATGATAATTAGGTTAGACAATTAAGCGAAGCCTTGCACCGCAGACTTAGTTGTAGAATCTATTATCTATAGTTAAACTATCAGAAGTACGTGACTGTGAATGATAGGAGTAACACTAGAATAGGCAGTAGCTACCTTGACCGGATTCGTTATTGACTAGACTAGATTGAGTAATAATATCATACGGACCTTGACCGGAATGTATGTGTAGGTTATTAAGCTGTGACAGGACCCTAACTTACGTGAACATTACATCGTGTATCTTTAGTGACCGAGGATAAACATAGAAATTCATAGTGAAGAATTTGAACCGAGCTCATCTCTTGCATCTTTATTTACATCTTTTATACTTGCTGTCTGTGTGTGCGCCAGTTACACTTGCGCAACAGTTTTCCTTTCTTTTAATTGTTTTCACTCACAACCACAATTCTTAGCTTGTAGTTGAAAGGAGAATTCTCACCGTTCCCTGTGGATTCGACCCCAGCTTGCCAATACTATACTACTAGGAGAGTCGGGATAAATTTGCAGCACTCTAAAATTTCAACGCCAGTACTACAGGCGCCAGATTGGGACCTACCATTCGAGTTGATGTGCGATGTGAGCGACTATGCTGTTGGCGCAGTACTTGGTCAGTGCAAAGATAAGAAACCACACGCCATCTACTATGCCTCGCGCACACTGGACCCAGCGCAGCGGAACTACACTACCACAGAAAAAGAGTTGCTAGCCATTGTGTTTGCCCTAGAAAAATTCCGTGCTTACATATTGGGGACCAAAGTCATCATATTCACAGATCACGCGGCGTTAAGGTATTTAATGTCCAAGAAAGAAACTAAGCCGAGACTTATGCGTTGGTTGTTGCTTTTGCAGGAATTCGACATCGATATCAAAGACAAGAAGGGCTCAGACAACACAGTAGCCGACCACTTGAGCCGGATAGTCAGGACGAGGAAAAAGGGAGTATCACGGAGACCTTCCCCGACGAGCATATAATGACTTTGCAAGGTAAGGCACCATGGTATGCTCACATTGTGAATTACTTGGTCACTGGTACGTTTCCCCCATCCTTCAATAAACCACAAAGATTACGATTGAAACACGACGCTAGAATGTATTTATGGGATGATCCGTACCTGTTTAGAATAGGTCCAGATCAGATACTTAGACGATGCATCCCAGACCATGAAATAGACTCGGTCCTTGTTTTCTGCCATGAACACGCATGTGGAGGCCATTTTGGTCCGAAACGAACAAGTAGAAAAATCCTAGATTCTGGTTTTTATTGGCCACACGTGTTCAGAGACGCATACGCGCACTGCAAGAATTGCGATAGATGTCAGCGCGCAGGTAGCATATCGGCGCGCAATGAGATGCCGCAGATGCCTATCATGGTCGATGAGGTATTTGATCTGTGGGGAATAGATTTCATGGGTCCCTTTCCCCCTTCATTCGGATTTGAGTATATTCTAGTAGCTGTAGATTATGTGTCTAAATGGGTTGAGGCTAAGGCTACAAGAAAAGATGATGCTAAAACTGTCACTGATTTTTTGCGCACTAACGTTTTCTGCCGTTATGGTGTACCCAAGGCACTGATCAGTGACCAGGGAACTCATTTTTGTAACAGAATGATGGCGCAGGTACTCAAACACTATGGGGTTCAGCATAGAATATCCACGGCTTACCATCCACAGACAAACGGTCAAGCTGAGATCTCGAACAGGGAAATCAAACGGATACTGGAGAAGATGGTAAAGCCAACACGCAAAGACTGGAGCCTCAGGTTGGATGACGCGCTATGGGCATATAGGACGGCCTACAAGACACCAATTGGCACTTCCCCATTCCGGTTGGTTTATGGGAAAGCTTGTCACCTTCCGGTGGAATTGGAGCATAAGGCCTACTGGGCATTGCGTACGTGCAATCTAGATCTGGACAGCGCAGGGCGTGAACGGATGTTGGATTTAAACGAGCTTGACGAGTTGCGCGCAGACGCATATGACAGCACGCGCGACTACAAATTGCGCACCAAGATATATCACGATAAGTTTATTCTTCGTCGTTCTTTCAATATTGGTGATAAGGTTTTGTTATTCTCATCTCGATTAAAGATCATGCCAGGGAAATTGCGGAGTAGGTGGACCGGACCATTCACAATCACAAAAATCTTTCCACACGGAGCCGTAGAACTCGAAGATGAGAAGGATCATCACCGCTTCAAGGTAAACGGCCAGCGAATTAAGAAGTATCTGTCGGGCCCTATTCCACCAGTACAAGAGTTCGACCTTTTAACACCAGAAGAGTTAGGAGGACTTGTCCCTGATCAGGCTGACGCGCGCACGCAAAAGCAGTCGCGCATCAGGAACCGCGCATCGACTAGCGAAGAAATAAGACGAGATTGACCAAAAGGTACTGTCGAGCCAGCGACGTTAAACCAAGGCACTTCCGGGAGGTAACCCGTCATTACTATTGCCTTCTTTACTACTTGTGCATAACGTGAGGACACGTTTTTGTTTAAGTGTGGGGGGTAGTAGTACATTTATCTTAGGAGTAGGATTAAATTTTTCGTTTTTTTTAGTTTAGACAAACCGAATGTGAACACATCTCAAGAGGTAATTGCGCGCGAGAAATACTGGCTTGCGCGACCTGTGTGCGTACTCGCGCACCTGTGCTAATTTATGCTTATATGACATATTCTGAATTTTTGATAATTTTTTCGAATTTTGTGTCTCTTGAGTGGAATAAAGAGGGATGTGGAGCTGATAGAAACGTCCTAGAGAAGCAGTCGACCGAACGAAGCTTGAGGATCGGTTGTATGGTTATGAGTATTCGTGGAGGTTGGTACTTCGCGGTCAAAGGAATAAGAGCAAGCTCAGTCACGCAGATGCCAAAGGCGAAACCCTAACAGCGTGACGAGACGGGAAAACAGACCGTCTTCGCTGAAGTTAGTTGCTCAGGAAGGGGCGCGGTTGCAAACGCGTGACCTGACTTGCGCGCGACTGATCAGAAGCGAGAGCGGGGCGTGGTTCCATAGCTGCTATCCGAAGGCCATGATTGGAAACTTCTAGGGAAAAATAGACCGGACCAGAAAGAAAGTATTCAATTCAAAGTTAAAGCTCAAAAGGCCGAAACAATGAAAAGAAGAAATTGTGCAACAAAAGAGTTATCATCTGTCCGAAAACAAACAGTGAAGCGTCAAAGACGTGAAGCTCAGAAACCCTAAGACGCGGATCAATCACGTATCAAAGAAAGCGAATACGAATAACCATGCAATCGCAACTCAAGAAGAATTCGGTGACCGGTGCTTAAAAAGGACTATCTCCCAATCATCCGAATTGATATGCATTCCACAAGAGAGGTAACACAAGGTTTGAATTAATGACTTAAATCAGTTTTGTGTTGTATAATCACAGTTGCGCAGGTTGTGAGAGTGGCGCAGACGTGTGGCGCAGTAAGTCCAACATTCACGCGTGCATTACACAAGAGGTAAGGAAGCCGACTTGTTCAGGGACGAACAAGAGTAAGTGTGGGGGATTTGATAGAGCACAGTTGTACGCTACTTTAAGTCCTTTACATTGCTTATATTCTAACATATTTTAGTATAAGATTACGCTTTTGGTGTAGTTTTGTATCTCAGGTTTAAAAGAAGAGTTAGAATAAAAACGCAACAAGAAGGCTGAATCTCGAGCAAAAAGACAACAAGGTGACAACAAAGGACAGAAGACCACTAGCGCGCGAGAACCATAGCGCGCGAGTGAGGGTCGCGCAGAAGACAGCAAAACGGTGACGTCAGCAGACAGCGAGATATCGAGCGATGACGTCATCACGCGCGAAGAATATTTCTAAGTTCGGTTTTTGGAGATTACATATTTCCTAAGCTGATTTTTAGAGATAATGAAGATTTCCTACAGATATCCTTGCCTAAATATTCGTGGAAACCCTAGGAGGCAAGACTATAAATACAAAGCTTCATGGAAATCACAGGTGTGCGTACTTAGAGAGCTGGACACGGTGCAGACGAGAGAAGAGCAGAATTCCGGCGAGATTGTGCGCGCGAGCTGTCACGCGAGCCTGCCGACGCACCACATCAGATTTGTCTTGTTATTTTAGTTGTCATATAATTATTCTTGAGATGTATTCATTCAGTATGAGTAGCTAAACTCACTGAACTCGGTTTGGATTTGAATCTATGAATGATATGTTTTGAGGTCTTGTTCTTAATTGCATGATAAAGTTTAGTATTATTATTCCGAACTCAATTGCATGATAATTAGGTTAGACAATTAAGCGAAGCCTTGCACCGCAGACTTAGTTGTAGAATCTATTATCTATAGTTAAACTATCAGAAGTACGTGACTGTGAATGATAGGAGTAACACTAGAATAGGCAGTAGCTACCTTGACCGGATTCGTTATTGACTAGACTAGATTGAGTAATAATATCATACGGACCTTGACCGGAATGTATGTGTAGGTTATTAAGCTGTGACAGGACCTTAACTTACGTGAACATTACATCATGTATCTTTAGTGACCGAGGATAAACATAGAAATTCATAGTGAAGAATCTGAACCGAGCTCATCTCTTGCATCTTTATTTACATCTTTTATACTTGCTGTCTGTGTGTGCGCCAGTTACACTTGCGCAACAGTTTTCCTTTCTTTTAATTGTTTTCACTCACAACCCCAATTCTTAGCTTGTAGTTGAAAGGAGAATTCTCACCGTTCCCTGTGGATTCGACCCCAGCTTGCCAATACTATACTAGTAGGAGAGTCGGGATAAATTTGCAGCACTCAACGACGTGCTCGTCAAATACCCTCCGTGGGGAACCAGAAATTCAGATTTCTTGGTGTTTTGCTTGCATCTTTGATTCTACATCTAAAATGTCGTGAATTAGATCAAATGTGCCACATAAATCTTGCACATCTATAGCATGAATCACACACAAAACGTGAAATAATACATGAAAAAATGTATTAAATTATAGAATTTTTTGTTTTGATGGATCGTATAAATACGCTTCATCAGAGACTAGCGTCTTCTTTGTTTCTTCTTTCGATTTCTATCACTTTCAGAACCAAAAGAGTCTGACAGTCTGTGTTCACCACTGCATTGTGATGCTGAACATGCATCGTTTACGAGACGAACACGAGATTATTAAGAGGACCAATCTAGTAATTGGCATGAGGTCAATATTTGCAGATGAGAAACTCGCAAGACGTTTACTTGAGTCAGTAAGTAGTAGGTTACAAAGCATAGGATCGTGTAATGTGTAAGTATATCTTGCACTTAAATTTTAAAATAGTGAAACATTTCCACCCGTCTTGAAGTAAGCTGCCCATACTAAGCGTTAAAGGAACCAAATTCGATTACCATGATCGTATGTCGTTTACTTTCTACACTAGCACTAAATTATTATTCTGAAACAGTATTTGCTAAATTAATGTGTAACAAATATCGTACAAAAATTTGTGACAAGTAGCACAAGTTCACTTAGTAAGACTTGTCAGCTGGTATCAGGCTTTGTACAAACGCAGAACAAAGAAAAGAGGGAAACTTAATGCCCTTCTATGTACTGCTTTCCTTATGGCCTGTGATTGAAGAGACTAAAAATGTCCGGGCATAGAATCTATATAACTTACACACACCACAACTGCGGGTTGATATATACTTTCAGTGTACTGTGTATATGGGGTTTACATTGTATAATTCATATCCAGGTCATGTTACCAGAAAAGATTGCCTCTGGTTTTCTGTTGCGATTGCAGCTTGTTTTTACACCACAAACTAGGAAAGGTACTCATCTGCATACACCGAAATTACTTGAGTTTATATTTTAAGATAATCAAAACCCTGCACTAAAAACTATTACTTGTTCACAAAATTTCTAGAAAAATTGTCCAGATTCAAATTAAGAAAACTGTACACCTGCAAATAGCATTAAGTTATCATTTTGGTAAGATATACTGAAGATAACCCTCGTTAATTGAACTCAGTGTGGAGAGTATACACTGGGAACTGATACGTGAATGGTATTAATACCTATATTGATGTATGGTAAACTGCAGTGGACGAAAGGAATGATTTCTTACATTACTTATCAGCTTGGCACCATACCAAGCAGAATCCGCACCATATGGAGGAGGCAATACTCTAATTCCATTAGATATGGATGGATGAAGACCCCTAAGCTCTTTTTCTAGCCTTTCTGTCAAAGACCAATATATTAAGGTTTCAAAACCAGATGCTGCAACAATGTTTGCTATCGTAAGACACATTTTGAGTAAGCAAAGATGATTGCCTGCTAGTCCTGGAAAGCAAGCACTTCCTCCTGTCAAAACAATGGTCTTAAACCAACAATCATCGTCCGTCAGATATGCAGCATGGGATCGCTCAATGCATAACGCTACTGCCTGGTGCAACCCTAAGCAATTCCTGTTCGTCGCAACCATTTGACAAATCCTTAAAATCGGGAAAGAGAAGAATGATTTGGTGCTTATAAACTTTACTTACTCTCTTGCGAGACGAGGTTGGAAAAGGACCTCTCCTGTTTGAAATCGCTCTTTGGTAAGAGTATACCATGTGTCAGCACCAATTTGACACGATGCTGGTGTGTCTTTAACGAGTTCAGCTTTATAATCCAAAGCAACATAACAAAGTTTCTGTAATGCGCTCAACAGACAAACAGTCAGCCAGTTGAAAAGCACAAACCCAACCAGTAACCAATATGACTCTGAGAAAAAGCTTAAAATGTTCACTTCAAACATACTGCATGACACACTTAACTCGAGTAGCTGGTAAGTCAGATAACTACCTCCTTCAGTGTGCGAACGGTATACAGCGAGTCACAGTTTATATTATTCTGCTGCATAAGCTCCTTCAGATATCCTGTAAGTTTCAGGCCTCCAATTTCCATGATTTCAACACCAACATTCCGCATGATTTTTCCGCGTAAAACTGCAAAAGCAAGCAAAGTTACAGTGAGAACAACATCACAGAAAACAGAAATGATTGCAATTTTCAATTCTCAAATTAGGAAATGAGATGGAGTCATGGAGAATGATTATTGTTTTAAATAAACACGTGCTGATATTTGATCATAAACGGAAAACCAGTATGTACTGGATTTTATAGGATACAAGAAAATGCTGGCTTAAAGTCAAAAGATATCAACTACAAAACTTTAAGGAAAACGGGATTTTCAGTCTCGCTTACTAGGAACAACTGAGGTAGCATGGAATCCAATATTAACAACAATTCCTGAACTTCGTCTTGCAGCATATAAAGCTAGAGTGGCCTGCACTCCAAAAATAGAAGGAACAAACACATATAAACCATTAAAATTAAATCAGTAAATGCGGTACAAACTATTGACCATTGAAAATATATTCAAGTTTGAAAAAGTAAACAGCACCTGATTAATAGCACATACAGCCGGCACATTCAAGTCAAAGAATGTCGAGTAAATAGCTTCTTTTAGCTGTCTTCTTGATGCCCTGGCAGAATCCGTATCTACAATAACATAGCGGTGAATTATGAATTATCAAACAAGAATTATCCAGTTAGGAACATGCAATGCATTATGTTCAAAACAACCCACATGATTAGACAAATTTTCGAACAATAGATATTGTCAGGGCAAGCCAAGCAGGAACAAGCATTCTTTGGCACATTAATTAATTATTAGCAAACAACTTTTTAGAATAACCAACCAGCATAGTGGCATAGCGGGATGGATACGACAACTGGCTGGGCAGACGGTTTCACCTGCATTCTGCATACATCAATTAACAATACCATGGATTCGTTAGCTAGCTTGATTGACACGACAGGCTATTTCTTTATGCTTGTACTTCTTGTTCGGAACCTAGCACCAAACTACTACTAGTAAAAGGAACTTCATGTATACTTAAATTATATGATGAAAAAATTATATCATGCTGATCGCATATACAATTTCATTCTCATCCATTGAGGATAAAAATTACCTGCAGAAGATGGTTGTGTAGAAGTGTCGAAGCCCGGAATACATTGGAGATTCAATGTTGCCAAATTCCTGGTTAAAAACCACACCTCCGTCAACTCATTGACCAGGAAAGATAACATATATGCTCTAGAATCAGTACGTCTCCACAATTTAAACAGACAACTCACCATGAAAGTTGCCGACCTGCCTGATGGAGAGGCATACTTACTCCAACCAAATTTACAATATCCGGATCCCCCTTATTAAATTGTATACCATATTACTCATTAGTAATTATCATCAAAACATACAATTCAGCATCACATTACTGTAACGTTACGGATTTGGTTTACTACAAAAACTGTGCAAAGATATATAAAATCCAATACAAAATCACATGTCCCATGGAGAAAAGATACCGTCAATGAGAACAGCTCCGGGCACGCGTACCCTCTGGCCGAAAATCTGCTTAAAAGAGAGCTGAGGCACACCGTGGCTGTTTCAATCCACCAAAATGAGAACTAACAATATACAGATTAACAAAGGGACTGCTTTTGATAAAAAAAGTGTGATTGGAATTACTTACAGTGGAGGGAGAGAACGGCAACGCAAGTGGGTCTCGGCGAAGAAGATGGAATCCCAAGGTTGATCCTTGAGACCCTGTAGGAAGTAAATCCATAAGCGATTATCGGAAAGGAGGTAGTTCCATGACTTACAGACTGCGGAGAGTCTAGCAGCGTCCTTGGGGCCTAGAAACTTGACGATGAGGAGGAATACGTCGGAGGGAAGGAGGTCGAAGTCGCCAGTTGAGGATGATTGGATCGTAATCAACTGGCGATGGGTTTTGATTGATGAAGAGGATTCAGTGAAGTTGGTTTTTGATGGAATCTTCTTGGTGAGGATTGTGATTGATAAGATGATTAAAAGGATGGCGATGAGTAGAGATGATTCATGGCCATGGAGAAACATCATCGTATTCGTCATATTCATCGCGTGGTTGGTGACTTTGTGTGTTGTTTATGCTGATGATTCAGAGTCCGACTGTCCGTCGTCTCGTCTGCTGAAGAATGATTAACACAGAAGAGAACGGCACGTGCCTGGACAACTGCATCCTCATGCCCTTCCGCTCATTATAATTGTATAAAAAACTCATTTTACGAGGGCAGCCAATATTTCGTTAGAACCTAAGTTCAAAAGTTGATTATAGTTGTGTTCGTGTTTTTTATAAATTCAACAGTCATATTTAATTAAAAATTAAATTTTAATTTCGATCATATGATTAGTTAAATCAATGGTTGAGATTAATTATATGTGTTATCTCTTTTGATTATAATCTATGCTACGAATTTCAGGAGATTTTAGCTTTTGAAAATCGAAAATATAACAAATCTAATAGCATGTTTAGAAACCAATTTGAGAACTTGTTTCTGAATGATAAAGTGGGAGAGCTTTTGAAACTACATCTGTTAACTTTATCAATAATTTTATTATTTTCATCAATAAACAAAAAGAATATTGTAGGAATATACTTTCTAGGATTTTTTGTTGTTGAAAACTACCATCTCAATAGCTCATTTATAACAAAATCATTCATTCAATTTTTTTATACAATACTATTCAATTCGAAAATCGTTTAATCGTAACACCTCATCACTAATTTTGACGTCTTTTGTCGAATAATTAGTCGTTGACATAGTTGATTATGATTGAAATCAACATTTCCACCAGTGTATTAATCTAATAACACCATTAAACTTTAATTTAACCTTAATTGGAGCATGTATCATTCAAAATCCATAATCCTCAATTTCATCCATCTCCACAAAGAAAGAAACTCAACAAATCAAAAAATTATTTAAGAGTGATCTTTATTAATGCGTAAATTATTTTATTTTGGGTTAAAGATGTTATTAGATTAGTTTGTTAATGTCAAAATTAGGTTTAAATCATATTCAACGACTATTTTCCGACAAAAGACGTTGAAACCAACGATGGGTGCCACACTTTAACAATTTCTGAATTATGATTGATTATATCAATTTTTTTGAATGGATGATTTGGTTAAAATTAAGCTATTGAGAGTATGATTTTTATCAATCTTGATGAATCATTTCTTCAATTGAGAAATGCGTGCATCAATATCTTCATAGAGTGTGATGATTCATTTACTTGTAGAAGACTCTTAACACTTTCATGACTTTCTTCTTACATTGCGATGAATCTGGCATGGTTCCAGGTTGTTACTAACATTGGCGGAGGTAAGTGTGGGTCAGGGTAGGCTTGGGCCCCCTGAAATTTGGGCCTTAATTTTTTTAAACAGCTGTCTAAATTTTTTAATTTTGTTCCTACGACCTACGCTAAACACAAACAATTCAATTAGGGTTACGACATCAGAATTATGACGAAGACTTCATCAAAAAAATCAATTCGCGAAATTGGTACTGAATTGCTTCTTGGTATGACTTGTCTTGATCCACAAAACTCATTTTTAGCATTTGACAAGGAGAAGTTGATAAATTTTGCAAAATTATATCCTTCTGAATTCTCTCCGGTTCATATAATGGAACTTGAATGGGCTCTTCATACCTACTTTCAAGATGTCACACATGATGCAAGATTTTCTAATCTTGATGGAATAGCAGGACTTGGTAAAAAATGGTTGAGACAAAAAACATTTGATTCATCCTTTAGTTTATTTACGTATCAAGTTGGCTATGCTTTTACCGATTGCAACCGCAGAAGTGGAAAGGGCATTTTCAGCTATGAATATTGTGAAGACTCGGCTTCGAAATAGGATAGGGGATGAGTGGTTGAATGATATCTTGGTAGCATATATTGAGCGAGACATTTTCTTAAGCGTGAAAATTGAAGATGTACTTCAAACATTTCAGAATATGAAGTCTCGCAGAGTAGTGCTATAAGCAGGTAACTTTAATGAATGACTTTCTTTATGATGTTTTTTTTTATTCTACATATTGTTGAAAAAAAATTATATTATAATTTGGCCCTCCCTCATATTGTTGAATCTTACAAGAAAGTTAATTGTAAAAGCAATGTCAAGACCAGTACAAAAGTAATATTTATATGTATCATTTGCACTATAAAAATGTATGGGTTAAGAATTTGTTTGGATTTATCGCAGAAACGATATGAATTCTTAATCGCTCCAGGGGTTCTTATGATCAAATTATACTTATCCATATTGTATTGCTTTGCTATTTTCCTCCACTAATTTGATAGATGATAAATATCCCATTTTATATACGCTTAATCTTTGAACGAATATATTAGAGTTAATTACGATTAATCACCCTCATAATAGGGGGTTTTCACAGCCATCCTTATAATGTGATATTACAGTAAATCACCTCTTTTACTAAATCCGTTATCAGTTAATGATCTCTCGTTAACATGGGTGGTGAAGAGCTAACGAAATGATTATACAGATGGTGAGTACAATAAAAACAAGGGTGCGGTTTAAAAATTATATATTTAACGAAATAATGTCGAGGTGGTGAAATGACAACGGAAGTTGAAAAATAGGTGATTTACTGTAATATCACATTATAAGGGTGGTACCGTGAAAAACTTTCAATTGTGAAGGTAGTTTATAGCTTTTCAAGAACTTTCGTGAATTAGCCTGATGATATTCAATGATTGAAAGCATTGGACATCGAGATGATGTATTAAAACCATAAGGGTAATTATTAACATGTTCCTTTCCAAAATGTTCATTTGCTCAATGGTACCCCAAATTTATGGATTTATTTTTTGTGTGATGAAAAGTACAAGAACTGGGAACAAATGTGATCCAAACGGGTTGACGGCTAATTCTTGAATTTGTGGACAACAATCAAGTGTCATACAACAACATTATTTTCGAATCACATATTTTGAAACAACATTTGCCTAACCAATACCACACAACTTAGTTTTGGTGAGAAAACAACAAGGAATATGTGTCTAAAGCTGCATCATAGTTGATTTTCCGAAAATCATGAGGTGGAGGTTTCCACAAACCCAAATTTCTGAAAGCCCATAGAATTGTAAACAGAGGACGAGTTACTTAATTGCTTTGTAAATGTCAACATTGTAATATAAGCCTCATTAACATCACTCATATCACCACCATAGAATATGTTATTTTGATGGGACCAAATGAACTAAACAGATATAATGGCTATTCTAAAGTGCTCTGATATTAATTGACGATGTTAATTATCAATGTAACGGGACTTGTGAAGTAGTTTCAGCAAAACAACCACAAATGCAACATTTAGAATCAATCTGGCAATGTCTGGAAACTAAATTATGTCAAGTTCAAATGTCGTTATAATAAATCTTCCTCCCAATTTTTTTATTTTTGAGGAACACGCATTTTCCAAAACACCTTCCAAAACCTTTGAACCGATAGGCAAATCAGAAGTCTGGCCTTTATGAAAATTATTACGAGTATACCTATCATATATTTAATCCTTGAAATACTGATATGTTGACTTCACTTCAAACACTCCATTTGAACTGCCTATTCAAAGAACAACACCAAAATATTTCATAACTTGAAGAACTTTCCAAAAAACCATGCCAAAAGGGGAACGTCTATAAGTTTTAGTGGCAGTAAGTAGCGATGTTTGCTAAAAGTACTTTGCTTTCAACAGTTGAGCGATCAAGGAGTTAGGATACAGAAGAAACACACGTCAAAGTTGCTTCGCCATAAGCGCATAATTAATAACTTTCAAATCCTCCATTTACCTTGGCTTCTTGCACGGTAGACCATTGAAACCAAGTGATATTTCGTGCGTCTGCAGAATGATACCACTAGAAAGCTTTCATCGGTGGAATTTATTAACTATTTTATTAGGAATAAGATAACATTACATAGGATACAATTACATCGCCATTAATTCTGCAATAATTACAATCTGAAATTTATGTCTCAGACTTAGTTCAGACAAATTGAAGCACAGCGTGTGCACAAAAATAACTAACAGTAATTTAGAAGACACAAGACTTGTTAACCCAGTTCGGCTCCTTTAAGGCTTAGTCTGGGGGGCTTACTCCAAAGCCCGATGGAAACGTTTCACTAATAAGTTCAAGTACAATTACACCAAATTGACTTTCTCAAAGAACTCTAATGAAACAACTCACGGAAACCTCAGTCCGAGAGTACTGAAACCTATCAGCTATCCACCAGATCAGAACTCCACTGATCTCTTGTTCGTCAAGTGAACGATCCTCTACTTCTTCTGAATGTATATTCAAGAACAACTCCTAGGAGACAGCGAATCACCTATGAATTACAGTAAGCTCCTTCAATGTACCTGTCCGTGCTATTAGCTTAATATCCTTAGCTCGTTCGCAGACTTTCTTTATAAATCAGCTCTCTCAATCTTCTACCAGAAAGTCATACCTCGATCAGTTCTTTGTCATCTGAATTTATAGTGTTCTATCAAACATAAAGATAGAAACTTACTAATTCTAATCAACTTCAGATTTCCTATTTCTAATCGACTTTAGAATATAGAAATTTCCTAATTTCGGAAACTTCCTAATTCTAATCAATTTCCTAATCTTGATTGAATTCTATTGTGATTTAAACTATCGTAACAATATCCCAATCTTTTTGTCTTTGGCATTGTGACTTAGCCATTACGATGTAGTCTGAACGTCGCTGTTCATTCAGACTGTATAATCCTGCTTCACCTCTTGCTTCAGCAGCTGAGATCCGTTGCTTCAGTAGCGTTGACCTGTTTGCTAACAAATGTGCCACAAACTGAGTTCATTTGCCTATTGAACTCTCAATCTCCCCCTTGGCAATTTGTTGGCAAAACTTCTGACAAATCTTGTCTGATTGTTGACAATTCCTGCCTTAGATATGCTTCAGCTACTCTGAAGCCAACAACTCCAGAACTTCACACCAGTTATCAAAACAATACAACAATCATACTAGTCAAAACAAACATAATGTTCAAATGTTCAAAAAGAAACTGGTCAACGTCTGCCACAAAACACACAATTTGGCAAGGGTCTTCAAACTGCATAGAACGTTATTGCTCCCCCTGGATTGCTACTGTGGTAGTCTATGTGGACACTTCCTCTTCATCTTCAGTGTTCTCTTTGTCATCTGTTACATCCACCACAGGATACTCAATCTCCCTTAGTAACAGCCTGGTCTGATTTAGTTTGCCTTAGCCTTATTCATAATCTGCACCCAGTTCTTTTCGGTATTTTTCAGCCTCTGAATAACTTGTGCTCTCAAGCTACCTGTCAACTCTTCCTTCTCAGTTTCAGCTGGAGGAATTATATTGTTTTTCTCCAATGCTCCCCTTACTGCTCCAGGAATAGAAACATCAACTTTGTGCTTTCCAGTAAACAACTTCCAGTCAATCTCAAACAAACTCGGCTCACTCGTCATGTTTTCAGCATGATCTTTTAGCCTTGGACACTGAGTTGTACTGATCTCATAGATCATTGAGGGACAAGAATTGGATAATTCATCAAATTAGACTTAGCATGCCCTGCCAACTGATCAAACACAATCTGACCAAAATTAACCTTCATTCCTTTGCCTATTGCATACACCAATCTTCCTACCTGCTTACTTACGGTAGTCCTATGCAACCCAGGGATCCAATTCCTTAAACAAATACCATGCAACAAGGAGTATTTTGTAGTAAGGTACCTGGATCTCAGCGTACTCCCTCTCCATTCTTTAATAGTACCTCCTGTTAATTCCTTAACTACATCCTTCAGTTCCAGTTCATCAATATCTTCCACTCCATCTGAGATATTAAAGTACTCATTAATCAGTTGAGGAGTAATTTGTACCTTCTGCTGCCTTACTATTACAAAACCGAATTCAGAATTCCCTTGTATTCCAAATGTGCTCAGAAAATTTCCTACTAATTCTCTGACAATGAGTTCATCATAGGCCTTTGGTTTTGTTACAGTCCCTAACATCCCAGACCCTTTGATAGCAGATACAACTTCTGGTACTTCAAACTTTTTGGTAGATACAACTTTCTCTTGTATCACCTTCCTCTCCTTGACAATTTCCCATCTATTTGCAGCCTTAGTGCTACAAAACCAGATCTGATATCTAACAACTGGTCTGTCCACCTCTTTACCTTTTGACGAGCACGTCGTTGAGTGCGTCAAACTTAAATTTATAATAAATCCTACAAGCTAGCAAGCGGCAAGTAGGGTCGAACCCAAAAGAGAGCAATTTAAGTCAAGAGTATAATTATTCTAAAAATATAAAAAGGGGGGTTTCAAAGAATTGTTTTTTATGCTTCAACAAATAAAATATGAATAAAAATATATATGTCAACAATCAATTCAGGGAGTTGTTTGCAACACAAAATAATTACCACACATATAACAATCATATGAATTTTATATAGTTGTTCCCGCTAGAGACACAACAAACATACATCCGCTAAGATAATATGTAAATAATTCTATAGAAAATCCTTATCTTCTATTAACCGCTAAGTTCTCAAGAAGATGACAATAGCATGAATAAATTATAAACTAGCTACACCGCTAGGCTTGACTAGAAAATAATCAAACAAGCATCACACAAGACATGTTAATATAGTTCACCGCTAGGCTACTCTAAACTAACATACAAGCATGTTATTTGCACAAAGAATTATAATAAAATTCACATAAGAATAATCATGTGTGATAATCATCAAGACATGTTAACAAACAACTCCCCAAATTGGTGAGTTTAGTTACACATAATATCCATGGCAAAACACAATAAAAATAAATGAGTTTGAAGTAAGAATTGTTTCACAAATTTTGGTGATGAAGATGAGTCTTCTTTTATCCTTCTCCGCTGTCACTACGGCCTTAGATTGAGCTGACTTTGTCTCCAAAAATCCAGAATCTTCAACCTTGCAAGAGATCTCCAAAATGGTGTAGAAAATGAGTGTAATGTAAGGTGGATTTTTGCTAGAATGAATCCTTTGGTAGCTTGTTGTCACCTCCTTTTATACTGCATTTTCATCATAAATGTCCAATTATCTCGTCACATTCCCATGAGCCTCGTATTTAATCCTTCCTCATTTCCAAAGTTGGTGATAAATGCAATTTGCTAAATCTGGAACTGCCGCGGACCCTGAAGGATTTCCATCCGCGGACCTGAACTATTTTAGGGAAATGCAGAAGCCTCCGCGGTAAAATGCAGAAGCCTCCGCGTATGTGACCATACGCGGACCCTGAGCTATTTTCATCCGCGGACCATAAAGACTTTATCCATAATTCAATACCCTCCGCGCTCAATAATCCAGTAGCCTCCGCGGAATGATAAAAAATCAGATCCTCTTGCTTTTGTTGACTTGTAATTGCGACAAATTGTCAAAATGTTCTTGATACACCTATAACATAAATCATTCACAAAAAGTAAAATAATATATGAAAATATGTAGTCAAGTGATGGGAATTTGCGATGAAATGGATCGTATAAATACGCTCCATCAAACCACCCCACACTTATTCTTGTTCGTCCCGAACAAGAACAAGTTCTAGATATTTTAACACTCAGTCGACACAGTGACAATGATAAAAATCGAATTTAATCAGGATGTTCACTCCAATTAACTTATCAAATCATGCAAGCATACTACCACAAAGTGTTCAATCAAGAAACTCGAATAATACAAGTTACCTTTGAATTTTATGCTTTCAGTTGAATTGATAGAAGATTGTCTTTTCTTTAGACTCCTAGCCTCATTTTCCAGCTCAAGGTAATCATGAATTTTTCCGCGTTGAATTGCTTTCTCCGGCACGTGATGAAACTTGGTTGATATACCTTTTTTTTTTATATATATTACTTTCCAACAAATACTTTCAAGGGGGAACTTACCTTCCTAACCCTCGGTATTTGTTAGAATTGTAATAAAAATCTTTTTTTTTTTTACCAAGCGTGCCGACCTCCACAAATTCAACGCGTAGTAAAGATTTTTCCTTTGAACCATCGAACGAGTGCCAAGTCCCTCTAAGACGTTTTCTATCAACTCAAATTCTGAAAAACATTTCAACTCAAAGACAAAAAGTATATATCGAGTCATTGCATCACAACATTTTAGCAGATATGCAAACATGAAGATCAAAATATCATGAAGGTGAACATCAATCATAAATCCAACATTCATCACATCACATCATGCAACAAAATTCTTACGACAACTCATGTGAAAATTAAACGTGCTCAAAATAAACTAAATGCATGCGAATAAAAGAAACGTGCTGACACGACAACTAACTTTCCCACCCCACACTTGAACCGAACCGTGTCCCCACGGTACAATTCTAGCGTTAAGATGAGAAACATGCAAGACACAAAATAAAATAAAATAAATACATGTGTTAAATGTGATAGAAGATAGTACTCCCCTAGTGACACCATACGGCTTAGGCATGCACTCAGGTGATATTGCATTGCTTCGCCCCATGTCGAGCTCTCAACACTCCTTCATCGGCCATCGGGATCGAAATTCAGCTTCACAGTAGGTTTCCACAGAGGGTGAATGAATTTTAATCGCTGAGGGTTTGCTGGAATCATGAAATCATTGCACTAAAAGAGTGCCGTTATCTAATATCACATAAACTAATTAAAATAAACAACTAAAAATAAATTCTAACTAAAATCGGGCTGCCTCCCGATGAGCGCACTTGTTTTACGTCGTTGGCTCGACGGTACCTCTTTAGTTGGCGATGATTGGTTCGTCCAACGGTACTTCTTCCTCAAGCTTCTCACCTCCATCTTGATAATTCTTTAGTCTATGTCCATTTACCACAAATCTTTCCTCGGTATTAGCTTTTTTAATCTCTATTGCTCCATTATTGAACACCCTTGTCACCGTATAAGGACCCGTCCAACGTGAACGTAACTTTCCGGGCATCAATTTCAATCGTGAGGAAAATAGAAGTACCTTTTGCCCAACTTCAAATGAACGTCTCATGATGAATTTATCGTGATAAAACTTTGTCCGCGCCTTGTAGTCCAATTGGCTCTCATAAGCTTCTAAGCGCAACTCCTCTAGCTCATTAAGTTGTAGCTTTCTCTCCATCCCCGCTCCATCCAAATCAAAGTTGCATTTTTTGATTGCCCAATAAGCTTTGTGTTCCACTTCAACCGGTAGGTGACAAGCCTTTCCATACACTAGTCGAAAGGGTGATGTGCCAATCGGTGTCTTATATGCGGTCCTATATGCCCATAATGCTTCGTCCAACCTAATAGACCAATCCTTTCTCGACGGTTTAACCATTTTTTCTAGAATTGATTTGATCTCTCTATTAGACACCTCCGCTTGTCCATTTGTTTGAGGATGGTATGCCGTAGAAACTCGGTGATGAACTCCGTATTGCTTGAATATTGATGCAACCGATCTATTACAAAAATGTGTCCCTTGATCGCTAATTACCGCCTTAGGCACTCCGTACCTACAAAAAATGTTAGTACGCAAAAAGTTCACCACGGTTTTCCCATCATCGGTTTTAGTAGCCTTTGCTTCCACCCATTTGGAAACATAGTCTACCGCCACCAAGATGTATTGATAACCGAATGAACTTGGAAATGGACCCATAAAATCAATACCCCATATATCAAACACTTCATCAACAATAATAGGCATTTGAGGCATTTCATTTCTAGCACTAATATTTCCCACCCTTTGGCATCTATCACATTTTTTGCAATGATCATACGCATCTCTAAATAAATGAGGCCAAAAGAAACCACTATCAAGAATTTTTCTAGCGGTTCTCCTTGGACCAAAATGTCCACCACAAGCATGCTCATGACAAAAAGATAAAATAGATGGAATTTCATTTTCCGGCACACATCTCCTAACAATTTGATCCGCACCAATTCTCCACAAATAAGGATCATCCCAAATAAAATATCTAGAATCATGCTTGAGTTTCATCTTTTGTGCACTAGAAAAATAAGTAGGAAACTTACCTCCCACCAAGTAGTTAACTAAGTTAGCATACCATGGTGTTCTTGCGTGTATGGCAAAAAGATGTTCATCGGGAAAAGTTTCTCTAATAGTCAAGCCATCATCCTTCGTGATTATTCTACTTAAATGATCCGCCACCGTATTTTCAATTCCCTTCTTGTCCTTGATTTCCACGTCAAACTCTTGTAGTAGTAAAATCCATCTTATAAGCCTCGGTTTTGACTCTTTCTTGGACATCAAGTACCTAATTGCTGCATGATCAGAAAAAATAATCACTTTAGCTCCAAGTAAATAAGAACGGAATTTTTCAAGAGCAAAAATAATGGCTAAGAGCTCCTTCTCGGTGGGGAATAATTTCTTTGTGCAACATCCAATGTTTTTGAGGCATATTGTATCACCACCGGCTTCTTGTCCTTCTTTTGTCCAAGCACCGCTCCAATAGCATAGTCACTAGCATCACACATTATTTCAAAATGTTGCGTCCAATCCGGTGCTTGAATAATGGGTGCACTAACCAGTGCCATTTTTAGTTCTTCGAATGCAACCTTGCATTTTTCATCAAACACAAATGGAATGTCCTTTTGCAATAAATTGGTTAGTGGTAATGCAATCTTCGAAAAATCCTTAATGAATCGACGGTAAAATCCTGCATGTCCTAGGAAAGACTTGATACCGCGTGCATCAATAGGGTAAGGTAATCCACGAATTAAATCAATTTTTGCTCCATCTACTTGGATACCTTTTTCAGAAATAATATGTCCTAACACAACACCATGTGTGACCATGAAATGACATTTTTCATAATTCAAGACCAAATTCATATCAATGCAACGCTTAAGAACTTTTTCTAAATTATGCAAGCACTCATCAAGCATTTCCGTAGACGGTAAAATCATCCATAAATACCTCAACGCAATCATTCAATAAATCTGAAAAAATACTCATAACAACGCGTTGAAACGTACCCGGTGCATTGCATAAACCAAAAGACATGCGTCGAAACGCAAATGTACCTACTGGGCATGTGAATTGTCTTCTCTTGATCCTCCGGCGCTATGGGAATTTGGTTATAACCTGAAAATCCATCGAGAAAACAAAAATAAGGCTTACCCGCTATCCGATCTAGCATTTGGTCGATGAATGGAAGTGGGAAATGATCCTTGCGTGTTGCTGCGTTTAGCTTCCTATAATCGATACACATTCTCCATCCATTTTGAACTCGCTTTGGTACAAGCTCTCCCTTATCATTTGTCTCCACCGTTATTCCCGTTTTCTTTGGCACGACGTGTATAGGACTTACCCATTCGCTATCCGAGATAGGATAAATTACTCCGGCGTCCAATAATTTCTGCACTTCTTTTTGAACAACCTCCATCATCAATGGGTTCAAACGCCTTTGAGGTTGTCTCACGGGTTTTGCTCCTTCCTCAAGTAAAATCCGGTGCATACAAACGGTTGGACTTATTCCCTTGATGTCGGCTAAAGTCCATCCAATTGCCGTCCTATTTTCTTTAAGCACATGCATTAATTTGTCTTCTTGATGCGTCTCAAGTCCCTTCTTGATAATCACCGGTAGCGTCTCACCTTCTCCTAGGTAGATGTACTTCAAATGATCCGGTAAAGGCTTCAATTCGGTCGTAGAAATCTGCGCACTAGATGAAACCGAGTTAGTAGCACTAATAGAATTAAGTGAATACGGTTCATACCTTGGAGAAATATTTGGCATTTCTCGTAGCAATTGTACTACTTCTCTAGTATCAAGGATGAAGCTTTTGCAATCTTCTTCATTGTGTATTGCCTCCCGAATGATTAGCTCTAATGCATCTTTTCCATTGGCGACATCCGAATCAAGTACCACATCATCAATGATATCTAAAGCATGTATCTCGGCGTTGTCCGGTGGATATTGCATTGACTTGTAAATATTGAAGCGCACCACCTCCCCATCTACCTCCATAGAAAGATCTCCCGTAGATGTATCAATTTTTGTTTTTGCCGTAGCCATGAATGGTCTTCCTAGCAGCACTCTCGAGGTATCTTTAGCACCCTCATCCTCCATTTTCATCACATAAAAATCTGCAAGAAACACAAGCTTCCCTACACGCACTAACACATCAACTAGCATACCTTCGGGTTTAGTGCACGATCGATCCGCTAGCTGAATAGTTAGGTCAGTAGGCCTCAAAGGACCGATACTTAAAGCTTGAAATAAAGAATACGACAATACATTTATCGAAGCACCTAAATCAAGCATGCAATTATCGATTCTAACATTACCAATGATACATGATATATTAAATGTACCTGGGTCCTTGCGTTTTTGTGCTACCTTGCATTGTAGAATTGCTGAGATATTCTTCCTCAAGCTTACGTGCTCATGGCTCGGTTTCTTTCGGTTCGTGCATAAGTCTTTAAGAAACTTCGCATACTTCGGTATTTGCTTTACCGCGTCAAGTAATGGAATGGTGATTTCCACCTTGCTAAATAATTCCAAAAGTTCCTTATCCATTGCTAAGCTCTTCTTAGACTTTTTCATCTGCATTGGAAATGGAAGAGGATTAGAAATCGGAAAATTCAGATTTACCTCAGCTTTACCCGCGGACGTTGAGCCATTTTTATCCGCGGACGGTACATCATTTTCCAATATATCTTCAGCCTCCGCGCCTGATAATTCCTCAGCCACCGCGGATCCTTCTGGACAGCTTTTCAAATTATCATTTTCTTGCTTGTTTTCTACATTTCTTCCACTCCTCAATGTCATGGCACTTATGTTACTTTTAGGATTGGGAATTGATTGTGATGGTAGCTTTCCTCGATCACTTTTGAGCTCGGTTATGGTAGAGACTACTTGTGACATTGTTTTTGTTAGCTCTTGGATTGCGCTATCAGTTCTCATTTGATTTGCTGTCACATCCTTCATCATATCTTTCATCGCGTTCACGTCTTTCACCACATCTTCCAATGGTTTACTTGAGCTTCCTTGGTTGTAGGTCTTTCTTTGGGGATAATTTCCATTTGGGTTAAACCTTTCTTGTTGTTGAAAAGGAGGACGATATGTATTCTGCTGATTTTGTCCTTGGTTGTTCTGAAATCCTCCTTCATTTTTCCAGCTATAACCATTTGCTGCTAGTCCAAATTGTCTCGGTGCTTGTCTATTGTTGAAATTTTGATATCCTCCTAGCGCATTCACCTCGAGCGACTCATCCTCATGTAGTGTGGGACACTCATCCGTTTTGTGATTAATTGCTCCACAAAACTCACATTGCTTTGCTCCACTTGTTTGGCCACCCATCATTTTCTTCATCATCTCCTTAAGCTCTTTCATTTCATTGGCCAATTGACTATTGTTAGAATCCACATGTGACACATTCTTCAACCGTGAGGTGTCATCCCTTCTACCATTTTCTTCTCTAAAACGCGCACTCTCCGCGGTTTCGGCAATTAATTCACGCACCTCCGTAGGTGTTAAGTTTAAAACCGTTCCGCCCGCTGCGGCATCCAATAACATCCTCTCAAGTGGTCTCAATCCATCAAGTAAATATTCCACTAGCATTGTTTCCGGTACACCCAAATTGCAACAACTTTGCTCCAAAGTGTTGAACCTCTCCATGTAGTCATATGTCGACTCGGTTGGACCTTGTCGAATAGTAGACAACTCTCTTCGTACTTTGTTAGCTCTTGCGGGAGGGTAGTATTTATCCAAAAATTTCTTTTGCATTTGATCCCAAGTTTGAATACTCCCTGAAGGCAAAGACAAAAACCAATTTTCCGCAAGGTCAGTTAAACTTAAAGGAAACAATTTTAGTTTGAACCTTTCCTCCGATGCGGCGTATGGTCTAAGAGTTTGACAAACCCCCGTAAATTTTTGTAGGTGCCGCATAGCAACTTCTCCCGGTAATCCTCCAAATTTTGGGAGATGGTGAACAACTCCCAATTTAATCTCAAAATTATCTTCCTCGGGATTGGAATTAATACACCATGGTTGATCTCGAATCACCGGTGTGGAAAGCTCCTTCATGGTTGGAGCCCTAGGTGCAACATATTGTGGTTGAGCAGCATTATCTCCAACATTTTGCCCATGTCCATCATTATTTCCTTGCATAGCGGCTCTTAAACGTGCCGCTGCTCTACGCCTTCTATTAAATTCTTGTTCGGGCTCCTCAAAATAAGGCGGTACTACTTGTGGCAAATTGTTTTCTCCTTGATTATTGATCGAGCCATTAATTTCGTTCATATCTCCTGCATTAGACATCTTGAAAAGTAGTAAAAATACAGAAAATAATCACAAAATATAATAAAATAAAATACAAACAATAAAAAAATACTCTATCCTAGATTATGCTCTCCCCGGCAACGGCGCCAAAATTTGACGAGCACGTCGTTGAGTGCGTCAAACTTAAATTTATAATAAATCCTACAAGCTAGCAAGCGGCAAGTAGGGTCGAACCCAAAAGAGAGCAATTTAATTCTAGAGTATAATTATTCTAAAAATATAAAAAAGGGGGGGTTTCAAAGAATTGTTTTTTTTATGCTTCAACAAATAAAATATAAAAATATATATGTCAACAATCAATTCAGGGAGTTGTTTGCAACACAAAATAATTACCACACATATAACAATCATATGAATTTTATATAGTTGTTCCCGCTAGAGACACAACAAACATACATCCGCTAAGATAATATGTAAATAATTCTATAGAAAATCCTTATCTTCTATTAACCGCTAAGTTCTCAAGAAGATGACAATAGCATGAATAAATTATAAACTAGCTACACCGCTAGGCTTGACTAGAAAATAATCAAACAAGCATCACACAAGACATGTTAATATAGTTCACCGCTAGGCTACTCTAAACTAACATACAAGCATGTTATTTGCACAAAGAATTATAATAAAATTCACATAAGAATAATCATGTGTGATAATCATCAAGACATGTTAACAAACAACTCCCCAAATTGGTGAGTTTAGTTACACATAATATCCATGGCAAAACACAATAAAAATAAATGAGTTTGAAGTAAGAATTGTTTCACAAATTTTGGTGATGAAGATGAGTCTTCTTTTATCCTTCTCCGCTGTCACTACGGCCTTAGATTGAGCTGACTTTGTCTCCAAAAATCCAGAATCTTCAACCTTGCAAGAGATCTCCAAAATGGTGTAGAAAATGAGTGTAATGTAAGGTGGATTTTTGCTAGAATGAATTTTCTTGGTAGCTTGTTGTCACCTCCTTTTATACTGCATTTTCATCATAAATGTCCAATTATCTCGTCACATTCCCATGAGCCTCGTATTTAATCCTTCCTCATTTCCAAAGTTGGTGATAAATGCAATTTGCTAAATCTGGAACTGCCGCGGACCCTGAAGGATTTCCATCCGCGGACCCTGAACTATTTTAGGGAAATGCAGAAGCCTCCGCGGTAAAAATGCAGAAGCCTCCGCGTATGTGACCATACGCGGACCCTGAGCTATTTTCATCCGCGGACCATAAAGACTTTATCCATAATTCAATACCCTCCGCGCTCAATAATCCAGTAGCCTCCGCGGAATGATAAAAAATCAGATCCTCTTGCTTTTGTTGACTTGTAATTGCGACAAATTGTCAAAATGTTCTTGATACACCTATAACATAAATCATTCACAAAAAGTAAAATAATATATGAAAATATGTAGTCAAGTGATGGGAATTTGCGATGAAATGGATCGTATAAATACGCTCCATCAACAATCCATCATGTGTGCTAAACTTCTCTTTATGATTTATGTATTGAAATGTAGTAAAACGGTGAATTTGGTGATTGCTAGTTAAGGTGTCGAGGCTTCAAATGTTTGCACGTGAAGAATGATATGATTCTTGAAAAGTTGTGTGACATGAGTGAAATGCAAAATTCCATAGCTTATTGAGCTTTAAATGAACAAACTCTTGCTTAGCAAACACTTGATTGGTATGCATTGTTTAATGGATGATTGTGAACGGGATTTGCGAGTACTCTCTCTTGGAAAACTCTCACGAGACTATAACTCGTCCACTAGGGCAGCCTAGGGGTTTAAAGGTTTGATGCATACGCTAAATGCATCCGTGATGCCTACAAAAGTGAGTTAGGAGTAGTTGAACTTGCATTTTCTTTCCTTAGGATTTAGGGTTAGAATGATAGGATGATTGTTGCATGATCTTCACATCCTTATGAAATGCTACCTCATTGACACTTCCATATATTTTTGAGCATTTATACTTCATCATTTATGTGCTTACTTATTCGTACGGACAAGGATTAATTGTGGGGTGTTTGATAGCGTGCAAATATACTAACATTTGAACGCATCCTACCTTTGATTCTTGTTTGTTTCGATTATTTATGAAGAATTGATACTTCTCATGCTTATTTTAGGATTTATTCAAAAGTATAATCATGGAGCTATCAAGTGCAAAAGAGAGCGAATTCAAACAAAGTGCACAAAAGAAGCCATAGGAGACTACTTGTTCGAGTTGAACAAGGAGATCCTCGGTCAAACAAGGAGATCCTCGGTCAAGCAAGGAAGTCCTTTGGCCAAGCAAGGAAGTCCTTGGTTGGGCAAGGAGGTCCTAGGCCGAGCAAGGATGTGCAAAGAAGGTTGCTCGGCCGAACAACACATCAAAACTGATACTTCGAACTCAGAAAGACTCCTGCTCGACCGAGATATTGTCTGCTCGGCCAGGTACATAAGAGTTCAGACCATGCCACCCTTGTTCGGCCGAGCAGGCCCTGAGACAGCTCTTTGCTCTCCCGAGCAGTGTGATAAAATTGATACATCAAAAGTCAGTAGCTTCTGCTCGGCCAAGGTAAAATCCTGCTCTACCGAGCAAATAGGCTGTTCGACCAAGGAAGCTGAACTCTGTCGAGGACACTTGAGCCTTGTAATACTCTTTCTCCACCGAGCTAGGAGGCTGCTCGGACAATTGTTTCAAAAACTCAGATTTACTCCATGGTATAAATAGGGATCTAAGCCATTTCGGAGGGATCCTTGGAAGTTCAATATTCCATACATCTAAAGAAGTCCGTGGATCAAAAGATGATGAAGTAAAGTAAAGACTTGAAGATCAACATCTCCTAACATTTCTACCTTTCTTTCTTTATCATGTTAATTCATTTCCATTTGATTAGTTTGTTTACATTTGTAGTCATGTTAGGTAGTTTGTTCATGTGATTGGGATCATAGGATCCCCTAGATTTGGATGATGTGTATACTCTTTCTATGCAATTGAATTACATTTAGTTGAATCTTAGTTTGTAGTTACTTGTTCATAATGATGCATGCCAAGTGTTTGCCGAAAGCAAGTGTGTCAAAGCTTGAAATTAACTTCCTATGGTTTGATGACGATTGAACCCTACGATGTTAGTAACTATATCAAATGTTCTTTTGAGAGTTAATTTGTGCGCCATGAGACGAAATTCCTCTTAGTGATAGGCTAGGTGATGTTGAGTTTGAGTGCCTTTCCATAGAGCGAGAGCTTGAGGTTGCACTTGAATTCCATGTGATTCAAATAGAGCAAGAGCTTGAGAATTAAACCTTTAGCGCTCATCTAAATCTCCAAGGATGAACGAGAGTTGAACTTGGAAGATATGATGAGTACCCATAAGAATTCAAACTAAATGTGATTTGTGCTAGAATTTGAGTGTTTTAAACTCTCCTATGTCCTAGGTGAAGTAGAAGTCCTTGATCACTTTTCTTTACTTTATTAATACCAATCATACTTCAATCTACAACCCCCAAATCTTTTGTGTTTAAGCAAGTTTAAGTAATTCTTAACTAGTTAACTATCATCTCTTCTCTTGGGTTCGACTCGAGGTCACTCGATTTATAAATGTGTCTGACGCGTAACTAGGATAAGTATTTCCATAATACTACCCTAAAATCTACACTTCAATCATCACCGTGATTTACTGTCAAAACAAAATCTCTTTTACCAGAAAAATATTTTTCCAAGTCTCATAATCAATGTAAGTTTCTCTATGACCCTTACTTTCCGTGCCAACAACCTCCACAAATTGTAATACCCCTGCCTATAATGAACCAAGCTTCAACTAGAAAGCAAGCTGAACTTGTTACAACCATTTCATTCAACCATGTAGCCTTCTAAACTACATGCAAACATCACATTCCTTTCGTAACTTTGATCTTCACCTCATATTTTCTCTGAGCTTATATTGCACACAAATTTGGAACATCACCCATAGTAAAACCATCACCCTGACCTTGAGATATTAAGGTGCAAAAATTCTACATTTTGATAGAATTAAACGGACATTAGAAGCTACTTCCTTAGAACCACAAAGCATCTCAAATTCACCTTGCTGAGCAATTGTCCATTATCATTGTACCGACTCCAAGTCTCGAAATCACATGAAATTAGAACGTTGACATTATGATTCATACCAAAATAGCATTTGACTGCTCATTGTCACAAGATCCAAAGCAGAGATGTCCACATTGTCATTGGCCACTGCCTTATTATGCATGGACTATAAGTCCCTCCCCATAAAACTTCCAATCTTATATACATTTTGCTCTTGTAAATATTCTCAGATCCTTCTGGCGGTTTCGCTGATGGTCTCGTAAAAGCAGAATTACTTTCGACTATTCGAGAATATCAAATGACTAATAGGAATCAAGTGAGCATCCTTAAAGTAATTGCAAACCAAACTCCAAACTTATATAAAACTCCACATGCCGCCACTTTGGATAAAAGAGAGAGCTGAACTTTGAAAAGTTATCCAACACCAACAGCCACCATTTACATCCTCTGCAACTTAGAATCCATGTTTTCCCTATACTCTTTCTCTCTTTAAATTATAAAGGCTTTTTCAAATAATCAAGGCTATGATCAATAAACTGGCACGCATAATTTGAACCTTGACACTATGTGACTCAGGGTACAACACCTTTATAAGCATTCTAACCAATAATTCAGCAGAGTTCCTTGTTGTTGTCTCTTAATTCACTCTTTTGATTGAAGAGACGCTAAAATTTGATAGCCCAACTGCCACAACAAATAACATCTCTACTACCAAATTATAACCATGCATTTCAGTTCCATTTAAGATTCGATCTGGAGGTTTTGCAGGCGCAAAAAGAACTTAACACCTCATTTTCATTTTTGTCGAACACCATGAGCATAGCTATTGTCAATATTACTTGGGCTTAAAAACTCATTTTTAGAATCCTTCTTTCCATTATCCTTAGATTCTCCCCATCAGAGAATAAAGATGATGAAAAAACAACTGAGATATAATCTGTTGTTACCTCTCGGTGCACTTCTTTGCTGCACATATTCTTCTAGCAACACCATCCTCATATCTAAACCTTCAAGCACTCTTTCCCCTGATATTTCGACTATCAACTCGGCTACATTTGAATGCTGACTCGAAATCCACCTGTTCCAATTCAAGCACCACCTTATCACCAAAGCTTTCATCAAAATCTAGCATCTGAGGAGGGTGGGGATTTTAGATGGTTTGCTTTGAGAGATTAGGTTAAGGAGGATGGTTTTGATGTAGGAAGAATTTCAAATTGGGTTACACATCTTTAGATTTGGAAAACTTTGTATTATCTTTTCTTATATATGTTCTTTAATTTTCATGTAAACATCATCATTTGATCAATAAAATCAATTGAGTTTTCTCAAAGATTAGGGTGGATTCCCTTTAATTACCGGTGGACTCCCATCAACCGGAGGATTTCAGGAAACTTTATCTTCAGATTTCGCGCTTTGCGATTCCCTTTAAGCTTCCGTTCCGCGTTATTGGTATCAGAGCAGGCTTTATCCTGACTTTTATCACTGATATTTTAATATCAAAGTTTTACCTACTTCTAGGATTGGCCTAGACGCTACTGCAATGGTTCGAGGGTAGCAGCTGAGAAGTGGCGCGTTAAAGCTTCTCTTTTTGAAGAGAACTCGGGTCGAATTCTTTGAGGGAGTGTCTGATATAGGAAGAATTTCAAGATTTTGGGTTAATCCAACTCTTTAGATTTGGAAAAACTGTGTATTATCTTTTTCTATATAAGTCTTACTTTCATGTAATCATACTCTTTGATCAATAACCAATTGAGTTTTCTCAACGATTAGGTGGATTCCCTTTAATTAGGTGGACTCTCGTCAACCTGGAGGATTCCAGGAAACTTTATCATCGGGTTTCGCGCTTGCGATTCCCTTAAAGCTTCCGCCGTGTCAGTTTTGATGTCCGATATCTCACTTTTGAGCATCTCAGAAAGCTCTTCATCGGATTACGAAACTTCGTCTAGTTCTCGATTGATTCTCAATTAACTTTTCGCCCGATGCAATTGATCATTGAGATTAGGTCGCCAGAAAAGCC
>QZGG01001169.1:0-19263 GCA_006409495.1 Sedum album
CAACACTTCCTATTTGTTCCCACATTATAAGCCCAAAGGAAGTAGTTGAGACCATCCCTAGCCTATTCAAGATCTAGCTGTCTCCAGCCCCCATCTGTTTTCGACTAGTAATTAGGAGACACTAGTGGTAGAGGATACACACATATTGAATGAATCATATATTTGGGTGTGTTTATGTGAATTTTGACTAACATGCTTTTTTTGGAGTAATTTTTCTGTCACTAGGACAACTGCCGCATTACTTCCTTCACAATATACCTTGGGACTGGTTAATCAGAGAGACTAGTGGTAAGACTTGGTGGTCAGACAGCATTCATTAGCCACCGACTGGATCGACCAATGAGATACAGATTTTGTTACGCCCGAAGAAAACGATTGGACTTATCAGCATAGGTGAGGTGACAAATTTGGATAATTTTGAAATTCAAATTTTGGTGAGAGAATATTTAGGAGGATATTTGGGAGGTATATATACAGATTTTTGGGATCATCCTCTTTCACAATTGCCGCCGATTCAAAACCCTAAATCGCAGAAACCCTAATCCGGACATCAACCCTCTCCAATGGATTTCTCAGGCTTCAACCTTGCTGCCATGCTCACACCAGATGAATTACGTGCCATGGCGAGTGCCATGGAGAAGATGCAGCAAGCAAAGGCTGCGGCTGAGGGCGCGAAGGCATCCGCTTCTACAACTGATGCTCCTCAGATTGTTGCTCCGCCACCGGAGCCGATTGCTCCTATTGAGGACCAAATTGATGCAATGATTGATGGTGTGGTGAAATCCGTGCCAACTGAGAGGTCAGATGAAAAGGTAGACGGCGCAACCATGTAGACTGAGACAGTTCCGGTGGTGGTGAGTCAGGAACCCGCTACGGGTGAGTCCGCTGAACAGTTACCGTCAAAGAGGACAGAGGAGATTGGGACTCTGAGCGATGAAGAGATGACTGATATGAAGGAGACGGAGAACACTGAGGAGCTACCGGCCACCACCGAAGATCAAGGACTACGGACTATGACAGCAGAGGGAGATGGTAAACAGTCCAGTCAGGAAGACAGCTTGAGCATTGGAATCTCTCTGGGTAAAAGGATAGGCACCAGAAACAAGATGAAGAAGGTTGCTTCCGGCATTCTGCCAAGCAACAAGAGGAAGGCAGAGTCTACTGCTTCTGGTGACCGTCAGGTGAAGGCCAAGAGAGACGCACCCAAGGATTTCCCCAAGTCCTCGGATAAGGCATGCCAAGGTATTATTCGAGATATGGCGTTTGACCCTGACTATTGTTTGATAATGATCTTGGTATTGTGGTTGATCTGATTACGTGTCAAGGCTGGGATGAGTTGTTTGTTGGTCCAGCAATGGTAGATGTTGGTCTGGTAAAGGAATTTTATAAGTCGCTTGAGGTTGTGCCTGGTAGTGAATTATTGACTGTGCGCTTTAAGATTGGGAAGGAGAAATTCAAGTTTAGTGAGAGAGACCTTGCTACTATTCTGGAAATACCGTGCAAGGGGTATGATGAGTTGAATGCTGGAATCCCCATGGATGTGGCTGAGGCAGAGATCCATGAAGTTGTGCTGGGCAAGGGAGAAAATATGCCGGTGATCTCTAGGGTGCTTCTGGAGTACTTAGCACTGTGTTTGCTGCCAAGAGGAGGTAAGCACACTGTTCCCACCACATATGAGGAGGTTCTGTTATGGAAAATTCTGACAAGGGCACCAGTCAATCTGCCTAAGATTATCCTCCAACTGATGGTGGTTGTGAGGAAATCCCTGTCCAAAAAGCTGCCATACCCCAGACTGGTCAAGATGATTCTCCTGTACTTCAAGGCTTATAACCCGAAGATTGAGGTTTGCTGCTCTCGCCAACTGAATGAAGGACACATGGGTCGCATCAACTATGCCTGGAGTGAAGGCATCGGTTGGGTGCACAAGTACGAGCTGGCTGAGGGAGGAGCTAGAGATATGGAAAAGGAAAAGGAGAAGGAGCCAGTACCAGTAGTGGACCTGGATGATGATCAAGAGGATAAGGAGCAAGCTGAGGATACAAGTGCTGTTTCTCAGAGGAAGGAAATTATTAGCTTGCTTCGATCTCTGAATGAGAAGGTGGATCAGTTGCTGAAGATGGATCAGTTTATTGCGGGTCAGACCACCAGTCGCACCTCTTGATCTCTGATGACCAGTCCTAAGGCCCTTCAGTTTCGACCTAGCACATTTTCCTTTTCTTGTTGAAACTTTGAACTGAATTTGTCCTGTTTTGCCCGATGTGACGGGCGGTTTTATTTTGAACTGCACTTCTTTTACACCTGATTGTGTTTGACTAATATTTTGGTGTTTTACTTGGCCTTTGTTTTACTAACCCAGATTATGATATTTTTGATAATGACAAAAGGGGGAAGTAGTGGTTGTTATGTGCAGGTAAAGGACTCAGTTCACTCAGTTCCTAAGGAACCTTAACAAGAGGACCTAGCGCATGGACTTAGGGGGAATGCTCGGTAGCTTGGTCGGTAATTGAATCTGCACATCACTTGTCCTGTTCTTATTTTTCCAGATTATTTGTCATCATCAAAAAGGGGGAAATTGTTGAACCCTTGGGGTTTTGATGATGACAAGTGATCAATACTGACTAGTGTATTGAGTGTGCAGAATTGTGGTTCACTGGACTTACTGAACGACTAGTCTGAAGTCGTTGGCAGTTCCTGATATTTCGGACTCAGAAAAATCAGGGAAGCATATCTTGTTGTCTAAAGTGTTTAGATCGATTTTGATGATATTCTAACTGCCTATATTGATTGTGATAATATCCTAACTGCTTTTTAGAAGTTTAGAAAAGAAATATTGAACAAAGATTTCTATAGATATGATATTTCCTAATCTGATCTTGCATGGATTGTAGGGTTTGATTGAGAGGAGTGGCTTAGTATAAAAGCCAGCAGCAGGAGCTTGTAGCCGTGTGACTTTGTGAGAGAGCTAGAGGAGGCGATCGAGACCAAAGCACAAGGAGACGAGCAAGGGCAGCAAGGGAGCCAGCGTGACCGTGTTTATCACATTGGTTGAGTGCTCTTCGTGTTACGCAAGAGACTGCGTCAGTTCATCTAGTGTGAGACGATTTGCTGCAGAACTTTGGAGTTTGATTGGTGTCTGAGAATCAAGGGGTGCAGCTTAGAACAGTAGTAAACGAGGAGTTGTACTAGCTGATTCGAGTGTATTCGGTTCGAGGATATCAATAAAGTTCGAAGTTGAGAATCCTTCCAGTTGCTGCTGGAAGGGGTGGTTTTTCCCAGTTGGGTTTCCACCTAAAATCGTGAGTATTGTTTTTACTTGTGTTTATTACAATACTCTTGTTTATTCCGCTGCGACTAGTCGTATCGAGGGACAAGTCGACCCTCACGACTAGAAGTACAAGCTAACCTCGATCCAACAATATATCTTCTATTTTTGTAATAATACCTTGGTATATGATAACCCAAAATCCCCAGGGTTGATCTATCCGACAACCCTTGTGCCCTTGTTTTTCCCACTGATGTCTGACCCCTATGGCATTAAAGATATTAACTTCAACTTATAAAACATTAGCTTTCGCAAATACTCATTCCAACCATACATTATCAGCTACTCGCTCCCACTATATACAATACAAGATTTTTTTAGCAACCATGTCTCTTTTTAAAGCCAAACACACCACCAAAGCCACTCTTTAAGACCATTTCTTTACTTTTCATCTTCGCACGAGCACTACTTCTGAACTCACTGCAATTCCTTGTCTATTTTTACCAAGGACCAAATAAAACTCAGTTGCTATAAATCTTTTGTTGTATCATGAAGTGCAGTCACTTCAGAGCCCACAATCAAACCCTCTACCCAACAAGCTTACATGGACTCCATTAAAGACCTTTAACATATCCTTATCTTGTTCTTCTAATGTAGGTAGCATTAGCAACATATCATGGCCCATGCACCATAAATACCATCCCTCTATTCTATTATTACCCATTGCCACCACCACTCCTGAAAACCTGGTCAGACTAGTTTCAATGGAATGGAGAAGCAAGTCTGTTCCAGACTCTGCTAGCTGCTACAGGAGGGCTGAATTCGGGCAACTTGATGAAAAGGATGGGGTCAAGGCTTACAGCTTTAATGGGAAGGCAGATTGTGGTAGGCTGGACAGCATGGGAAATCCGGAGGAACAGCGAAGGAAGAGGGTGGCTTCTTATAATATGTTTGCTACAGAGGGTAAGGTAAAGATGTGTTTTAGAAACAGCTTTAAGTGGATTAAGAACAAGTTTGGTGACAGTCATTACCATGATATTTGAACTGTAAACTAGGTCTGAGTTTCCCCCAGTTAGCAGCTCAATATTTGCTCTTGTTCCTCTGTTCGAAACCTCTCAACAAAGGTTGATGTAATTTTGATCCTCCACAGTACCATCTTTGATTTGCAGTTGAAGTGTAAGGATCATAAGCAAAAATAAGTATATTCAACTTTTGTAATTCATAAATTCCTATCAGTTTTTACGGAAACACTTTCAACGTATGTATTATTTTAAGAAAACCAGCAGGTGTATTCCACTATTCCCCGTCTTTGAAAAATTTGTCTCTAAGCAAGGAGATGACGTAGCACACACACTTGCTGACCAGACACTAAATCAATTGCGAAAAATGTGAAGACACCCTTGACACCCTTGAAAACAGTCAATTCTTTATATATAGAATAGGTTAAAACAATCTCTTTTGAGAATACACAATTTTACAATACCAGTATAGGCATCAAATGTTGCTGTCAATTCTGCAAAATCCTCCAGTACACAATGTGTATATTCTATGGAGCTTTGGACTTCAGGTGGAGAGGAGTTTTGACATGATCAGGTTGTTTGCTGTGGTGGTTCTGAGAAGCATTGATCCTCGAATTTCTAGATTCTCTAGTCTTAGTCTTACTCATTGCTTGAATCTTCTCAAGTTCATCAACAACTTCCTTCATAGACGGACGGTTCTTAGGTTCTCCAGCGATGCATTTTAAAGCAAGCTGTGCTGCTTGGAATGCTACTGTCATCGAGTACTGCCCTTCCATACGCACATCCATTATGATTTTTAACTTTCTTTTGTTAGGGAGATACGGTTTTGCCCAATCTACCAAGCCGTGTAGTCCTTGTGGCCGTTTTGGATCGTGCGCTCTTTGCCCTGTTAGCATTTCTAGTAGGACGACACCAAATCCATAGACGTCACTCTTGATGTATAGATGGCCCGTTGCAATGTATTCTGGTGCAACATAGCCGTAACTTCCCATTATGCGGGTTGTCACGTGTGATTCTCCACTTTCTGGCCCGAATTTGGCCAAACCAAAGTCTGAAATCTTAGCATTATAATTCTGAAAGAAAACGTCACCAATGAGTAATAGTCACAGAAACAATGTAGACTAGTAGGAAACATTGATCTCTGAAAATAATAAGCTTAAATTTTAATGTTTGTACATTTGCGGAATAAGAGAACTGAAGAGTAATTTTAGTCAGAACTTACTGCATCAAGGAGTATATTTGATGCCTTGAAATCTCGATAAATGACATGCTTATCAGAGGTATGCAGGAATGCCAGTCCATGAGCTGCGCAAATGACTATCTTCAGTCTAATATCCCATGGAAGTGGAGCAACTGTCGATGTCCCTACACAAAAAAACCATCAGTTTGCCCGTCTGCAGCAAGATTTGCATATACTAATTAAGATGTGCATACATCACTTACTTCTAAACAAATGGTTTTCCAAACTCCCTCGCTGCATATATTCGTAAACTAAAAGTAACTCTTTATCGTCCCAACAATATCCCAACAGCTTCACAAGGTTAGGGTGTGAAAGGCCACCTAAAAAGTTCACCTCCGCCTGCAATATTGCCGAAAATATAGAATTTAGTCATTCGCAAAATACTATTCAGGCACTAGATCAGCATGATTCTACTTCAACAAAATACAAACAATCAGTGACAATTGTTCAATGTTGCATTTTTCGTACTTGCCATTCGGCAAAGCCCTGCTGGCTCTGCTGTTTCAACTTTTTAATAGCAACCATCATCCCAGTGCCAAATTTGGTCGGTTCCAGCGTCTTCTCATCAACCCAACCCTTGAACACCAGCCCAAAGCCGCCCTCTCCCAACAATGTATCAGGCCTGAAATTCTTTGTGGCAGCCTTCAACTCAGCAAACGTGTACTCTTTGAGAATTGGGAAATCCTCTTCCACACTTGTTAATCCATCATCAAGACTCCCATTAGCTGCCTCTGAGAATCTACTCTGACCAGCATTACTAAGTCGCTTAGATGTAGCTGGATAACAAACAAAATGACTTTCAAAACCTCAAAATTTGGTTATTTTACAGATAACAACCCTCGAATTAAAAAACAAGATTCACAAAATGTTCAGGTCACCATCATTTCTTTCGATGATTGCTACACTTCCTAAGCTGATAACTCGAATTTCGGAAAAAATGGAAGTGAAATTGGAGATGAAGTACCTGGGGTGGATGGTTTAGATGAGCTGCCATCAAATATAGGGTTGTTAAAATGACCTTCAGGAGTAGATGAGCCCCAACAGTTACCCATCTCATGCAACCACTACCCAAAATTGCAAAAAGGGTTTGTTTGGATGACAAAAAAGGTTCAATCTTTGGTGACCCTAAGCTGCAAAAGTTGTTGCTGGTCCAAATCCCAAATTCAGCAATATGACAAAAAATAGAGACAGAAAGCAGGAGATGGAGAAAATTGACGAGGATTGTGAAATGAGGAGCTGGAGTTGACATGTTTGTAGCATCTTTTTGCTTACTTTAATTGCCATGTTTGATTTGAGCCCAAAATTTCAAGAAGTTGACTTTAAAATCAATAGAAATTTTTTTATATTGAGATTCCTAGATTTAAATATGCTTTCCAGTAGTATGAAAATGGAGATTGCCAATCGGAAAGGCTGGAGGATTATTCTCTAACACCTAACAAATGCTTATTTTATTCATTATGCCACCAGTAGAACCACCTAATAATTGAAATAGAGACAATGACATAGAAGCCAGCACTTTGCCAAATGCTTATCTCATTAGAACTATTTTCTTGGTTCTTTAAGGTATGAAAAGCAAACCATTGACTCACTTAACAAACTTGAAGGACTTGCGAGAGGCTACCTTGGCAGAGGAAATGTTAGTTTTCATTTGAAATGTTTTCATAGTAAAATGATGAGGACAAAGGTTTGAACCTTAAAACATGATCAGTTTATCAAAAACACAACAACCCTAGTATGTATCCCCTGAGCCAAAATATAACAATAGGTTTCAGGCTTGAACAGCTGTTGTAATTCATTTTTCGATTTATATCCTACAGATTTACCAAGGAAACTGGAGATAAATAATACAACAACATCTTCCTTATGTTACTGGCAGTACACTTCTCACGAAAAGCAGATCTTATACCTGAACTAACTCTTACAAGTTCTAGCTAAAAACCTTCTCTTGTAAACATCCTGCCTTAATCTCTTGGTCTCGCTTTGCAGTTCCATAAATGGTTTCCTTTTCAATGTCCCTTTTTCGCTTTCCAACATTTTTTTCTTATTAGCCATTGCTATTGCTACATCTGTGTTATCTTGGAGTTGCCGTTCCACTTCTTCCTACTCAGATGTAGAAACAACGTGAAGTAAGCATTGGAAGCTTTTGAAAATGATGTTTTAATATCACCTAGTAATACAATGACACTCGTTTTAAACGCGAAAAAAATAATAAGAAATTGGAAGAACCTCAAGTGTATTGATTAGGCCATCAAGGCATTTGATTTTCCTATGTGGCCAGCGAGGGATCCCAAACTCCCTGCATTTCTTCTTCAATACAGTTAAACCAACTTTCAAATGTTTTGAAGCCTCCTTGATCGGTAGATCAAAGTACTGCGCAAGATCTTCTAGTTGAATCCTGGACGCCACTTTCGATTCTACTCGCCTGCTCTCACTCACAGAATCTGCAGTAGCCACTCAACATTAGATGCATCACTTAAGATGTCAGTTAAGAAATTTCTTCAAACATATGGTGATGCAACAAGCAGTATTCCAACATTAAGAACAAGGTTCATAACTTATGAACTTCAGAATAAAAGAGAGCAAATATCAGACCTGATGAGTCATTTCCAGTCGACTGGCAGTCAGATAAACTTGCTTCAGGGGAGGGAGGAAGATTAAGATCCAGATCAAGCCCATGGCCTTTACGCATAAATTGATGAACCTCTGACATTTTTCTTAGCTATTTGTTTTTCTTTCCTCCGCTGCAAACCAAATGATGTTACCAATTTCAAGGTTTTATCATCCAAAATAAGATTCCAATCATATGAATATAGTGTTGGAACGTAATATACATTCATACAAAGAATCTTTACAGCCAAGATAACCATGAATTCATGATCATGCAATAAGATGACTTCCCAAATGGCATCACCACAAATACATATCACAGTAAAGAAGAGTAGAAATAAACTGCTTAGTGTTATCTAAAAAGAAGAGAAATTTCTTTCAGATACACTCAATTTCAAATGAGAACAACAGAAGCTAAAAAAAGCAACAGGGAAGCTGAAGATTTAGCAAACACCTTGTGAGCATCTAATCTATCAACAAAATCAAAGAGTGCCATCCAGTAATAACAATTCCTATCTAACAAAAATGGGACTCAACAGTCCGATAACAACACCAAATCAAGGCTCAATTCAGTTTCAAAATCTATAACAATGAATTCTTACCTAACAAATCAAAGAGGGCCGACACTCAAATATAAACGTATCCTTAACGCGCCGAAGATGAGAGGGTTTACTGTCGATCAAACCCTGGCATTGCTCAACACCAAACACGACATGTTTGAATTCGTGTGAAGCGAAAAAGTGTATTTGGACAATGAAGCGGTGGCGGAGTTTTAGGTTATATTGGTAAGGGTAAAATGGTCATTTCGTAATTGGACGCTTAGGCTCCTGCGCTTCTTAATTATTGTGAGGTTTTCTACCTTTACTATTTTCTAATAAATGCAATTGAGCTTTAAGGTATTAATTTTTAGTCCTCGGTGCCCCATTTTTTTCGCTCCTCTCAAAACCCTAATTTTCATCCAATTCGCCATGACCGGAGCCAGATTAATGGCCGGCACCGCCAAATTCGACTCCTGGTTCGCTTCAATGTATGCCTTTTAAATTGTTAAATCTTGACCTAGAGTTTTGGTGTGCGTAATTGTGAAATTATCACATTTAGGGGAATTCAGGTTTTTTTTATTCGTTATTTGTTAATATAGTGTTGGTTTTGATGCCTATGGTTTTTGTGGCAATGATAGGCTGTCGTTGATGAACTGAAAGCAGCGAAAAAAGTTGAAAAAATATCCTGATAAGTCTAAAACTGCTTTCTTTGTGTTCAATTGATATGAATTTGTTGTTATTTTTGCTGCCTTTTCTTTTTTAGGGAAGTTTTGAGGAAGCAGTACAACAAATTTGAGGCCGCTGTAAGACTGTTGAACTTTATTTTCTCGCAGTCTATATGTTTAGGTAATGTTAGCCGTGATTTTATTGATAAGATATTGATTGAATTATATTTTAAGTTGGTAAAGCTGGGGGTGAAAAGTGGAAGTCTATGTCCAACGAAGTAAGGTTTTATATATGATTTGTGAGAGAGGATTACTTGTAATTAAGTAGTCCTTATTAATTGTATGCATTTTATCAGGGAAAGCTCCGAACATGGGTGCGTATCGCATGAAACTGGTAAAATTGCATGACTGTATGTGACTTTCCTGTTTTCTGCAATGTGTTTAGCTCTATACTGTACCACTGTATGAAAGTGTTAATATACTAACTACGTTGTGATTTATTATTTGTAGGCTGGGGAACCTGATGCTGTTGATTTAGTAGCAGATGCGGATTCTGATAAGTCCAAGTCTGAAGTTCGTGATGATGTTGGTGATCATAGCGGATAGGTGGGCTATCTGCCTTCTTTTGAAACATCAATCAAAGTCATACTGAGGTAAAAATGAACTGCTTATCCTGTGTGCTTGTGTCCATGTCATCTTCAAGACTTCGACGAAGCCTAAGGTTTAGGTAAATTTTTGGTAGGGTGAGGAACTTTTGATGCTATCTTGCTTCTTTGAAGAGAACACACATATTGTTGTTTATGTTAGATTGTTAGTCCTTATTTGAACTTAACAGTAACCAGTTCCTTAGTTTTACTTTATTAATGAAATATGAATCTTTTATACTGTGATCACTCTTTAACTTAAATATAGTTATGTAGAATCTTGAACCTGCACTCTTTATTTATGCCCCTCTTATTGTGTATGCATCATTAATGTTCAATTATGATAGGTTACTGCAAGAGTGCAGGTCTCCAATCGCCAGTTGCCTCATAATTTCTCTTTTGTTAAAGTCACTGCAACTCTGGTCAAGGGAGATAAGATTGGGCGAGCGGGACATGTCATGTTTATGAGATTGCGAAGGTAAAGGAATCTGATCCATTTTGTCTGTATATACCTTTGAGTTAATTTGTAAGTCGGTTATTGGTACTGCTAATAGTAAGGGGATCAAATACATCCGGAATGAGCTTATTTGATCTAAATTGGCCAAGTGTTGCATTGGTTCCGATAGAATGTTGATCTGATAACAGTGCAATGGGCCTTTTATTGATTTTGAAACCTTTCATCAATGATTGATGGAAATTGTGCTTTAGAAATGCCGATCTGGAATGTTGAGGTTTTAATTTTAAAAATATTCTACGTTGGATACATTGGTTTTGTTAGAATTGTGTTTCAATCGCTGCATCAGTATAGTGCCAGGGTTACGTCAATTGGGAGTTTGTTTGAGTTAGATACGAGAATCTGGAAAAGTGGTGATTGCAGTTTCCATTATTGTTGAAAATAATGTTGTAATTTAAATCTATCTTAGGTTGAAGTGTTAAATGCCACATTTAAACTTGTTCCCTCTTCATTGTGAATTGGCTTGAAGTCGCAAGTCACATTATGTGATGAAGCTCATCAATGACCATTTGTTGTTCTGTTTCACTTTAGCATCTCTGTGGACTGCCAACAAGCTAGATTACATTCAATTCTTAGATATTATGTTGTCCTAAAAATTAAAAGTGGCTTCGACTGCTGCATACAGACTATTACAATTGGACAAATGAGTCTTTTGTGTTCGGCTGCCTCTTCTTGCTGCTGCCGGAATGACTTGGCTTTCATTTTTGTTATTGTGAACTTGACCTAAGTTTGTCCATTTGCCCTAACCAGCATCAAACTACAAATAATGTAATTATTAGCATCATGCCATCTCAATCGGAAGATGTTAACACTATCTGTATTGTTTCAGGAAAAAAATCGGCGGCAGCCCCAACCCGCCTCTCGCTCTTTCTCCAAGCCCATTCTGAAGGTAACATACTTGAGAAACTGCAATATACTGAACACTGACGGCCAACTGTCACTAACCTACCTTCATAAATAGCTTTACATAAATTGAGTCTGCAAAGAGTGTGCGCAGAACACTGATCAAACATGTTACAAATAGTGTGGATTGGGATGCCACTGGGCATGCTTCTCCACCTTAGGTTACAGCTCATACACGTACCAAAGTAACTACTAGCATGGGTAAAGGGATATGGAGAGATGACTGTGAAGTAGAGATCTGAGACCTGCGCACATCCAGCTAGCTCCCTGATGGCAGTATAAAAGTAATGCCAGACCTAGTCACGGATTGTTAACTTTAGGGGTTTAAACTTACATTCAATGGAAACACCAAAAAAAGCTATTGAATGTGCATACAATATATTACACCATTGTATAAAGTACTGTGGATTGAAAATAAAGTGAAGCACTGAATTTGAAGCTACTAACCCTAGACTACATGCATTACCAGCTACAACGGCACTTGTTTATGGAAGTATGTTGGCTGGCTGGATGCATGGCTTGGATCGAGAATATAAAGGTTGTGACTGACAGATTGAGTTGTGTGATTATTAAGGTTCTATTGCTGCTGGTGCACAAGCAAGTTGATGATCGATCATCTACCATATAAAAATAACACCACACTGATTTATGAGCTCTGCATTTATGGCTCTATTAAAGGGGGATGAGTTGACCTGTTCTTTGCCGAGTTACTGGTGCAACTATAAACTGTCTGAGGCGGGATTAAAGGTGTTGACTTGCTTTTTGTTGTTGTTGTCTGCAGTAATAATGTATTTTGTGCTGATTCGATATTCAAACTTGTGTATAATTTTGCTAAACTGACTGGTGGCTCTTGAACATGTCTAATGCGTTATGGAACTGTTGACAATATTGTGAAGAATGAATGGGTAAGGGAGGGGCTGTGGCGAGGGCTTGGTTACTAAGATATGGGAGTCACGTGGCTTACTCATTCTGCATTTAATGCATATTGGGAGGATTTAGGAATACACCGAATTCTATACTTTGACAAATTCCCCTCCTCTAGGTTTACACCATAAATTGTGCAACCTATAACTCTGGTAAGAAAATTGCGACCTAGCTAAACTCATCTAGGAGTGGAGACACGCAACAAGTTCTTTCCTAACTCAAAGTGAAGTGAAGTGTAATCTTTACTCATTTATATCCATCATTCAAACCCTAATAAAGAAAGTAATGACTGACTATGCATGCTACTAAGCCGGTACGATGAGATTAGAATATTATACATACATATTACTATTGCTGTGGACTTCTTTTTTATGAAATTAAATTGTATTTTACAACATAATACAGAGGGTCTTATTATGGAATTTGAAATTTCTTTTTGTTTACAGGGAGGTTCAACTACTACCTACCCGTTAAAAAAATACTCTTAGGCCAGCAGAGGGTTTAATGCATCAATGAATTCATGTTCAGTTTCTTTTACTACGTGTCTTTCTCCTTTTCTATAACTATAAGCCACACCAACAACACGCTTCGATCATTTTCTTCCATTAACCAACCAAACAAAGCCAAGCCTTCCCCTTCTCTCCTATCTGGATCTCTCATTCTCATCTAAGTCTCTCACTGTGTTTTTGTACATGGTGCAGTTGGCTTTCACTTATAATTTGGCAAGCCCTCCTCTCCTTCGTTGATTATTTGAATGCATTGGTCTAGCCAGCGGACCCTTCCGCAGCTCAGTTGAACCCCATCATTCTAGCTACTCTGGTTTCCCAAGCAGGGAGTGTATATACAGACTGTAGATCGAAGGGTTCATAACATGGGTGTAATGATGAAAACAAAATCTGTTTTTTTACTGACTGGGCGATTCATCAATGAGGCTTTCAGCCTTATTGTGTTCTTACTCCTCGACCTCCTCGACTTCGTCTTATGTTTCGCCTTCAGGTTTATAGACTTTATGATCGAGGCTGAGTGGAAACGTTGCTATTGTTCCTCTGGAAAAGAAGCCATTACAAGCTCAGGTAATATCCTTGTCTCTGAAAAAGGTGAGTCGAAGATCGTCCATCTCACTTCTAGTAAGCTCCAGCTGGACGAGATATCCGATACTTTATATACACGCCCCTCATTGCTCTCCGAAGTGTCCAAGCTTACAGTTGAAGGAGATCAAGAAGCGGAAAGGGAATAACGGGTTTGTTGAGAAGCAAAACAACAACAGATCTTATAAAGCAGTGAGATATGTAGGGACAATGAGATCAAAGTTCACTGTGAACTCTTCAGTAGTTGAAGTGTTACAGGGCAAGATCAGAAGGGAGTCATCTCTTCCAGTTCAACGCTGGTCTGATTGTGACTGTAGCTTTTGTGCCTCCTGGACATATTCCAGCAAGGATACTCTCTTTGTCAAGTCACAAGGGCCTAAAGGTAATTCTAACCTCAAATTATTTTAAAGGGTTTTTGTTTAACATGACCATGCAAAGTGTCTGAGTAGTTCAATTTCAATTTAATTCATTGATACAGATTACAGAACAGCAAAAGAAGATGTTCTGTTCATCCATGGATTCATATCTTCTTCCGCATTTTGGACCGAGACGGTATTCCCTAACTTTTCAAACTCCGTCAAGGCAACATACCGCTTATTTGCGGTGGACTTGCTAGGGTTTGGCCAGAGTCCAAAGCCTGCTGATTCATTATACACTTTGAGAGAGCATTTGGACATGATTGAAAAGTCCGTGTTGGAGCAACACAAGGTTAAGTCTTTCCACATAGTGGCTCACTCGTTAGGGTGCATTTTGGCCTTAGCTTTAGCCGTTAAACTCCCTGGAGCTGTCAAGTCATTGACCCTTCTAGCACCGGTGAGTTTTCCAAGTAATAATATGCTTTTGATCGATGACATTTAAGTCAGTTAGGTGTCAACCTTTAGACATTATGACACTGCACCTAAAAAAAGAAACAGTGAATCTCACATCTACCAGGTTTCTTTTAGTTAAAACATGCTTTTCATTTGATTACTGATTAATTAATAAGCTTGGAATTTTATGATTGCGATGTTTAAATTCATTTCAGCCATATTTTCCTGTGCCTAAGGGGGAGCAAGCGTCTCAGTATGTGATGAAGCAAATTGCACCAAGGCGAATATGGCCACCAATAGCTTTCGGAGCCTCCGTTGGTTGCTACTACGAGCACATCAGTAGACTAGCCTGCGTCCTTATTGCCAAGAACCATCGGCTGTGGGAATTTCTCACCAAACTCATCACCCGCAATAGGTACTTAAATTTTGCTAACATGAATCTGTTCTCTTCTTTGAGTGCATATATCACGTCCGTCAAAACTTTATTAAATACACTTCATGATTCTCATGGCCTTGTTCATCTTTCATCAACATTAATTTTTTTACACATCTGAATTGGACCAGACACCAATTCTTACAACTATATGTTTTTAACTGTAGAGTGGTAGCTAGCAAACCCACATTGGTACATTTCAAGTGATGCAATGGATGGCAGATTTGTTTATTTAATTTTGATTAGAATAATGAAAAATAATAAGTGCACTTCCCATATTAACATTTTTAAAGCATTTAGTTGTACTATGCTCAATAATTCAGTTGTGTGGTGACGCAAGATGTTTGTTTCCGTCAATATAAATTTGACTATGAAATTTTGATAGTGTTTCAAGAAAATGAGGTTTAGAGAATTTTAAATTTGGATTTTATCGGCATAAATTCATAACTCTTGCCACCGGACACTTTTGGTTAAATTGGACAAGGACAAGTATCTAAAAGTGTATACATTAATTAACAATCTTAATCAGCGAGCTACATGAATTTATGACATGTTATGACATTTTAATATTTCTTTACAGGATCAAAACATATTTAATTGAGGGTTTCTTTTGCCACACACATATTTCTGCCTGGCATACCCTTCACAATGTGATCTGTGGGTCTGCTGGAAAATTAGATGGGTTATTGGATGCAGTCCGTGATCTGAAATGCGATGTTAATGTGATCCATGGTACCCATGACGAACTCATTCCGATTGAGTGCAGCCATCATGTAAAGAACAAGATTCCACGTGCTAGAGTGAAAATCATTGATAAAAAGGATCATATTACAATTGTTGTTGGAAGGCAAAAGGCATTTGCTAGAGAGCTCGAGGAGATGTGGAGAAACGCAAGTGGTGATGATAAGAGGGCAGGATGCTAGCAATATCCGCATTGGCATTATTGCTTCCTTTTTTCACGAGCTGAAGTCATATATATACATATGGGGTAATTGAACTTAAAGTTCACTTGTCAATATAGTAGAGGGGGGGTTTCCTATGATCTTCTTGATTTTTTCTTCTTTGGGTGCCCAAGTCTCACTCTACCCATATGGCTACGTCTTCTTGATGTTACGCATTGTACGTATATAAAATGGGAGTGGAAATGTTTTGTGATGCATCTTTGACTGTTGTTGAAATTCAACATCAAATTAAGGATTAATAATAATTCTAATTTTTAAAGTGACTATTTTTACTTGATATTTCTCGTGATTCAAATTAATTAAGATGTTCCATTTCATCACCGAATCTTAGCACATATCTATTGAACCATCATTCACTTCATAATGTCCATAAAAGAAGTAACACCAAAAACAGCAATGCAGACAATATCTCATTAACATGGCTGCTAACAATTAGCTAGGTCATATGAGGACTTTAATAACAGCCGAGTTCAGCTAATTACGCGGGTGTGGCCGGCCACTTGACCGAACCCTAGAGCAATAAATTCCCGTCACGTTAATTTGCTTATGAGAGCAGTTGATACAAGGGGTCGCCATTAATGTTGGTTAAAGAAACTTGCGCTTGCTGATCCAGTTCGATCTGTTTTTTCAGGCAATCATTCAATAGTGACATCTCACTCTCATTAATATCCTCCAAAGTCTATATTAATGCGTTCTCAATTTCCACTCATATGGTTGGGATTTTCTGATATCTTAGATTATTATTGTGCTAACATTTTAGCTATTTTGTATGTTGAAAAAAAGGTTATTGATGTTAACTAAAACTCTGATACGACATCTACACACTATATGCCTGTGAAATATTAAAAGTCTAAGCCCTGGCTAGCAATGACAAACCCAAGTGGTGTGCAACCCTAGCCAGCTGTACATGTCTTCTACGACACTGAATGAATTTTATTGCACGCGTAGAGTTACATGTCTCAATTATATGCCACATCAGTATGTACAACTACTAAACTACGTACTCTATACTGAAATTTTAAAGAATCACAAACATGTACCGATCTTACTGAATTCATTTTGAATAATTATACCTCTAATTAACTAATGTTGAAATTCTCTCTTTCTTTCGTTTAATTATGCAGATGACATTATCATAAACCTTGAAAATAATTGAAAGGCACTCCACCTTAAATTAGTTGGTAGACAAAATTTAGGAAGAATTTCTTAGAATGTTGTTCCATACACATCGATTTTCGATGCTCCTAGCAATACTCTATTATGAATATACTAATTAGTGCTTTTATATGGCATGAACCCCTGATGTAAAACATTTCCAGGTTTACAAATAGTCTAATCCAATGACTTTGAATTTCATTCCCAACAAGAAGCTTCAAATTACACCCCTCTTAAATTTCAAGAGTACCTTCCTCAAAAGTCTGGCCTTTGTTGTTGAATTGGACCTCACATGATTAGTTACTTGGTGTCATTGCGAAACAAGGTGAAAATATAAGTATTATACATGCATTACACTTGAAGGGATTAATTAATAGCCTATAAATCAGATGGCTGTCGGCATAAGTCACGTAACTTCTAACACCAAGCTAACATTTTACCTGTTTTCTCACACACACTCCACTGCTCTGTTGTCTTATGTGCAATAGCCCTAGATGATAGTAGACTCTTTGAGGAAAAACATGTCACTATAGTTACGTTGGTCTGTGATTGAGGAAGACGATGGTGTAAATCTTTTAGGGTGCATCTATGATTCGAGTTTGAAAGATATCCAAGACTTGACCAATATAATGAATAATTTTTTCTAACAAAAGTTAGCAACTTGATTTTTTCATAATGGATCAGCGGAAGAATTGTTGTTGTCCGCACGCATGCTTGCTTTCTATGTTGGTAATTTTGATGACCTAACAAAGTCGTAGTTGTGCAAGCAAAATATTAATCCTAAAAAAGTTGTGAATTAGAAGTTTCAACAAGGTTATATCTTTTATGCTTGACATTAGGGAGAAGAAAAAGCGAAGGTTAAATTGCATCAGCTTCTTAACATACCATCAAATGTGCACCACAAACTAACCCTTTAACTCGACAATAATTTGCATGCGTTTAAGGCTTTCCCGATCATACCTAACATGACAAGATAAGGGCTTCTAGCCTGGTCAAAATGTCTTATGGCAGAAGTTGTACATCCAGTTGGGCTAGTCTTTCATTTAGCATGATAGATCTTACTCAAGTTAGGCATTCAATTTTAGGCAAATGTCTGGTTTTTATCACATTTGTAATTTACGAAACGAAGTATTTGCAATTTGCAGCCATGTCCGCATAAAATAAATATGTAAAAGTTATGCTTGATATTTGTAAACTGGTGTAAAAGTTTCGCCCTCAATGCATTCATCTAAAGCTGTATGGGGCACACATGAAGCCTCTGGGCTATGCTATGCATTTTCATGTCATGGAGGTGGTTTGTTTATACACTTCAACATTTTACTGATGGGCCTCCCCTTCTTCTTGGGTTTGAACCCAATCATACTCATACCCACATCCACACAATGCCAAATGAACCATGTTTGTAGCGTAGCTGTAGGCCACACTCACAGACCCAAATAGAGTGTAACATAACAGAAGACAAACAGCTGACTGTGATTCAAAAAGCTGTTCACAAACTTCATACACTGCTTTAAGTACTACACAGACTGAGAAAGGTAATGACAGAATGATGAAATGAGTCAGGTTCTCTATCAGGCTCTGAAGTCTGAGTCCTTGCTATCGCAAGGGTCATTAAATTAAAGGTTTCCCTTCAGAGCTTCAAGAGCAACGTACGTACCACACGCTTCCAAGCTTTTCCTTACACCTGTGTCTCCATTGCTTTTCCCAGCTTCCTCTCATCAGTTTTTCAAGTGCAACTTACAAATGCTTCATTACAAGTCTAGTCTCAGTATTGATTTACCTTAATTCTTACCCATAACCTTACAACTGAATCTGTGTCAAATTCATTTTTTCTCAAATATGCAGTCACTTTAGGCTGTCACTTGATGTGTTAACTGTTAAGTGATTGATTATTGAGTCAATGCTGAGCATTGACCAATATTAAGATGAGGCGTATTGTGTTTATACTAATCAATATAGCTAGATAAATATATGTACAGCAGTACAGGTACAAAGATAAAAGAGGGCTTGATTGAAGTCTCAGTAGAGTGCTCTTGTGTGGTAAGGTCTTGTTGATCAGTGTAGACAACGGAAGTGAAAGATTCTCTTAAACCATATCCACATCCCAACATTTTTTTGATACACATATCCCAACATGAGTGAATAGACAACCTTCAAGGGTTAATTTGGATTCTGCAACAACCCCTAAAGCACATTGAAGAAGAATATTCATATCATATACCAGAGGCTTCATTTGTCTCGGCTTCTAAAAAACTGAAACTGAAACACACTGCACTGCATCTCAATCTGTGAGGCTGTTGATACCTTCAAAGTAATTAAGCTCTTCTTGCAAAGGTTCTACACCACTCATCAAATCAAGACAGCTTACAAACATATAATAGTTTTTTATGAGTGGTAGAACAATGTGAAGAACCTATTCTTCATCATCGCATGCACTAATTAATAATGTCTTACCTGAATATTAGAATAAAACTTTTAACCATGTTGATGTCGCTTCCT
>QZGG01001170.1:0-76972 GCA_006409495.1 Sedum album
ATTATATGTGTAAATGAAGTTTCAAATCCTTTAAACTCGAAAGAGTTGAGGAAGGATAGCCTCAGATGAGTTTCAAGAGGACAGTGTTAATTTGTGCCTGTGTTGTGCACAAAGTACACTATCTATTTAGACGAGGTGGTCGCCTCAACGGGTGGAGGGGAGATTCACCGCAGATGTCTAGTAAAATGGCTTACAAGAAATGTTTTGTCCTATTTGTAGGTTTACATTGGCACGCTAGCGGATTTTATACTATATTCGACTTTCTTGTAGAGTCTAAGTTTAATATGCATATTATTAAATAGTGAAAATTATAGAGAGTGTCAATTATATGTCATGTCATCTTTTATTATACAAAGGGGACGTAGTGCATTCTAAGTCGGTGAAACTTGATCTTATTATGCTTATACATTACTTATTATGAAAATACAAGTATGTATCACTAATCCAAAATTTGTGTACCAACAATTGTTTAATATTTGTATTGTTAATAGGATCAGATTAAATTCAATTTAAACTAAAAATATGAACTATAGAGGAGAATAGTGTTGTTCGGAAATTGGAGCAGTCAAATGTTTTTATAAGGATCTCTGATGTTTTTCTCATGGTAGGTCGTACTTGTCATAGGTTAGGTCCAGGCATGCACATACATGCAGACTGCAGTGAGCTTATAGCTTGGATATACCAGCTATTTGGCTTTACATAATAATGTATATGAAAAGCAAACAAGGTAAGCTACTAATTTACATGAGACCAGGCGTGTAGCAGTGAAGCTGATAGAGGAAATTAAATAATGACAAAGAAGCTAAAGTCTTCACACTACTCAGCAACTCATCCTAGATTGTTATAGACATCTTAAAAAAGTAGTTAAGATAAGGACTGATTTCTCAAGAGGTTCATAATTAACTAGCGGCTAATTGGGTAATGAGATTTGTTGTTTTACCTAACTCATTCCCGAGTTTGTACACTCTCTTGTTCTGATATATATATGTATAGGAATTGTATCATATAAATTTATTTATTTTTGTGGATTCATAAACCTCTCTTGCATCCGTTGATTGCATTTTTTTCAATGCAACAGATTGTGCCAACACATTAATGAGACATGTGAGTTGCATATGTTTTGCACGTGAAATGCACGTGACAAGTGCGATCACATGGTGCAAAAGTTAATAATTTTCACATATATTAGATATAAAAATATATCAAATACATGTTTTAGTAGTGATAAAATAAAAAAAATTATTAATATTTATCTTATAATATTAAATATAAAAATGATAATTAATCTATGGTAATGGATCATATACAAAGTGCTTATTTTCATACAAACTACAAACTAATCTAGTGCATTAATTTATTTACATCTTAAGGTTCAAATTAATTACAAAATCTTAATTAATGAGTTAATATAATCCATAAAATTAGGATATTAATTCATGAATTATGTGTCTTCTTTTCGTGAATTATATACTTTATACTTTGTATAAAAATTTACTTTGTATGTGATCTCTACTCTTCAGTTATTTATACAAAATTCTTGTCTTGATTAAATTTATAATTAACTACTCATTCCTTTACTTAAATATTCTCATAATAGAAAATATTTTTTATTAACATAAAAATAATGAAAACTCAAAAAATTACAAATGAAAAGTAGTAACAAAACTCACACAAAAGTTAATCAAAATCTAAAAATCAAGTGTATGCAGAAGAAAAATCTAGGCGGAAGAAAAAGAGTAGTTGGTACTCGGTAAGTCACACCTTGTGATTCTGAGCCACGTAATTTCCATTAATATGTGATGGTTGTTGAATTGTAAATCACACTTTGCTAATTTAGTTAATGATAACTATGAGTTTTAAATACTAGTCGTATTTATTAGGTACCTATTGTTTTGTTTTGTGACTGTTTTGCTTTTTTTATCAACCCTAACTAATTTAAATCGGATGATGGTTGAGTTGTAAATGACTCATTGGTAATTTGGCTGATGATAATTGTGAACCTTAATTACTATGAGTAATTGTTAGGTACGCATGGTTTAATTTGTGACCATTTTGTTTTTTGATTAACCCTAGTTAATTGTGAACCTTAAGTGCTAGGAGTATTTGTTAGGTATGCGTGGTTTAGTTTGCAACTATTTTGTTTGAGTAACCCTAGCTAATTAATTAAGTGCTAGGAATATTTGTTAGGTATGCATGGTTTAATTTGTGACTGTTTTGTTTATTTGAGTAACCCTAGCTAATTAAGTGCTAGAAGTATTTGTTAGGTATGCATGGTTTAATTTGTGATTGTTTTGTTTATTTGTGTAACCCTAGCTAAATGTTTATAATTTGGTGGCGATGTGTTAAATGTGATCTACCATACGATTAATGGACCACAATCGATAAATGTGTTCTACCATACGATTAATGCACCACAATCGATAAATGTGTTCTACCATACGATTAATGCACCACAATCGATGAAAGTTAAATAGCTAAATAAATGTGATCTACCATACACAATTAATAAGCAAACCTTAGTTTATTTAATAGGTAAACCCTCTCGTATAAATAAGGGGGTTGGGGTGAGTAGTAATGCACCATTTCCTAGAAGAACATAAAAATGAAGTCCCTGACCACAAAAGTCTTTCTCCTTCTGATACTTTTGTCAGCCGTTCTCATCTCTCACACAGCCGACTCACGCTGTACTGCTCCTAACTCTGACTTCGGTATCTGTCTAAGCAACTAGAATTGTGCATCTGCCTGCATTGAAAACGGTTTTGAAGATGGCGACTGCGAAGGGTTTCCTGAGAGGTTGTGCATGTGCGACGTTCCCTGCAATGTCTGACCGCGTACTGGGGGCAATGTCGTCGGCTAGCTGGGGGGCCGTTTCTCCTTCTTCTTCTTGATCTCCTGCTATTGAGTTTACCTAAATAAAGTGCTTGCTAGCGCTGTGTCGTTCTGTCTATCTCCGTCTATCTGTTTCTCATCGAGTCTGTTAACCTTGTTATATAAATAAACAAAATCGACATTGTCTATCTTAACCAGTTGATCTTCTTGAACTTCATATATATATTTGGACCGATGTGTTCATAATTGATTGTTTATGTTTCAGCTGATTTTGACATATTGATATTAACAAGATGTTTAAGGAGGAAAGGCTGAGGAGGAGCTTGGAAGGAGTTCAGGTGGGATATGTTTGAGCCTAGTAATTAATGATGCTTTTGCACATCTTGTGACTCGATCGGTTCAAGTTCAAGAGCCTTACAGATGAGGTGGAAATTATTACTTGAGCTGCTTGAGGCGATTTTGGGTTCGATTTATTGAATCAGATTGAGGTGCTTTCTTAAATCTTAGTGGTGTGATCAAAACCGCTCCGATCCAGTCCGCTTCCCCCACTGGATTCGAAATGCGTCTTGTTATGGAAATCGAATGAGGTTTACTTCGAGATTCTTAATTGGGTGTTTAGAGATTTATCTGGGATTTGTAGTTTGTTAATTTGTAACTATTTAGAGTTTTGATTCTTTTTGGATTTTGAGTGCCTGGGGACTTGTCAAGGTGTTAAAAGTGTAACGAAATGTGTATGAAATCGAGTGTCACTTTCTTAGTTCAGTTGTTTGTTCAAGGTTTGACTGTAACAAATACTGTTCAAGGTTGTTAGTAGACAGTGCAGTAAAGTAAAACGAGACAGCAATTGGTTACCCTGTTCGGCTCCTTTAAGGCTTAGTCAGGGGGCTTTTACCACAAGCCCAGGGGAAACTTTTCACTATGACAAGAGTTCTGTTACAAGTATTTTTCAACTACTCTGTAACCTACAAACTAGTGAAAGACTTACGAAACCTCCGCTGTAAGTACCGAACTCCAACTTTGGTTGTCCTCCAGATCAGCTCTTCAGTTCTGATCTCCGGTTCTCCACACGAACCTCGTTTACTCTCAAATCAATGTGATTAGTCGAGTAAAGACGCAGCCTCCTATTCCACCTCAATGTGATGTATATGCTGCGTATTCTGTTCCATTGTCTGTCTGTCTTCTCCGTTTATGTGCACAATTCCGATTGCTCTCTCCAAGTTTATATGCAATACGAATATGAATGAGAGAGATACAAATTATGGTGATGATGCTTTGTATTTATAGTGTCAAATCTCCTTGATTTTAGCCAACCACCATATCTTATCTTCAATTTGAATTATCTGATAAGATATTCCAGTCTGTTCCAGATAATGTCGCACAGCCGTTTGAACATCTTGAATTATCTGATCAACTGTTTCCCTTGCATACTCCCCCTGCGACAGACATCTCCTTATCACTACCATCTTCTTCTCAGATTCTGATCCAGTGCCTTTAACATACCAAAACTTCTATCGTTGAGCCTCATCAGCCTAATTTAAGGTTCTCTGATGCAGATCACGTGTCTGCGACACACATGCCTAATTTAAGTCTACGTGATTCACACTGGGACTTCTTGTGATTAGCCTTGTCTAAGACTTCAATAAAATGCTTCCATTTAATCACTTTACTCAAAACTCCCCCTGAATTAATAATCCATTTCCTTTTCTGAAGAAAAATCGGATCTGACTTGTCTAACTCACCTGCTGCAACAATTGCCTCTGTCTGGAACATCTCAGTATCAGATTGAGCAGCATCAGTCACTGATAAAACACATTTTTCTTCATTTGTATCAACACATTCATCATGCTTTGTCTCACCACCATCTATGAAAGGTCACTGAAAGCACACAGGCTTTCTTGTATGGCAACTTGTTGAAGCAAGACTTGTTTAAGCCAATGATCACATGCAACACTTGTCCAAGCTGACCTAGTTACTAACACAAGTGTTCTTACGTAAATTGTTTTGATTTTGTATCGAACAACCAACAGGACAGTAAGAACACTCGACATATATTGATAATATTACTCATAAGGATAATAAAATTATACGTGGATAACTAAGTCGACAACAATTGCATTAAATAATATTAATTTCTGTAATTTGATGTGCATTTCGTTAAAACTCATGAATTCAAAGTAATCAGGGACGATAACTACTTGATCAAATATGTTTTACATTCAAATCACAAAAATACCCTGAATAGACCTGCACGGAGTGCTTTGTTAAAGTCCAATATCGGATCGACACTATTGTGTTGTGTGATGTCTCCGGATGACAATTCAAATCGAACTGAGCCTCTTATTCTGAGTTTACCGATTGAGCGACGTTACAGGCTAATATTGAATTTATTATGAGAGTAAAGCCGGTCGTTTCGGGTTATTAATTGGTAAATCAAGTTCACTTAACAACTAATCTAAGTAGAATGTGTTTTTTGATTTCAACGCGCTATACACTCAAGACTAAGATGCTCAATATCTTTATAATCATACCATTCCAAGTCTCATTCCTTCTTTAGGAGTTTAACTAACACATGCATATATAGGCATCTCGTCAAACAATTAAACATGCACATAATAGAATAAAGATAAAACTCTCGAAACTTCAATCAAACTTGCATAAATATGTGATAAATATTGTGTTACATCATCCTAGAGGATCCGTTACAAAATAACGCAAAACATTCTGGATATTACAAAACATAAGTGTAAGAAAATAAGAAAAGATTAAAAGTATTGTAGAATTGCTTGATCTTTGATGTAGAATTCGAAAGGTCCCATTTTACAATTTTGTTCTGAACAACTCAACAATCAATTCTCCTTTTAATATCAACCATCACCTATGCAATTTAAATTATAATTGAAAGGATATGAACATGAAATACGATCATATTTTGTAAGATGGGGGACAAAATTTGTGTCATTGATATTATACGGTTGATATCAAAGTTGGATTTTAATTAATTAGATTGTTGAATTTGCAAAAGTCACAATCAGTTGGATTTTGGTTTTAATTTAAATTTCATTTGTGAATTATTATTAACTAGTATTGTGGTGCACAATAATTTGTGCATGTATATTGTTGATATATAATTTTAATTTTATTAATTGAAAAATTATATAATCAAATTAAGTATGATATGATCATTATAATTTGGTAATTAAAGTATGATGCAAGGGTATTTTTGGAAGTCGAAATGTGGCTTCAAAAATAACCGACAATTAAGGGGTCTTGCGCTTTATTAATAACTAGTAGTTTCTGCACATTATAATTAATTTCATTTTTATAATATAGTTTATAAAAAGTTAATAGTTGAAAGGTATTTTCGGAAGTTGAATTGTGGTTTCAAAAAAAACTGTCAATTCACCTCTTCCCGCTTTATAAATAGTATAGATAAGATTAATGTTTGAGATTGTGTCACACTGTTTTGCACAAAATTATGACACAAATTTGAAAATTTGATGTCCCTATTATGAATTTGTTCAATTTCTAATTAACCCGGTAGATCCAACTTGAAAATAAATCAAGATTGAACCAAGAAACGAGAACCGAAATGCGTTACGAAAGAGCCACCAAACTATTTCCGTCTCATCGGATCCACCTCGCTCCACTTCCAGTCATCGTCGAATTCTTCTAACTCCGTAGATCCTTCACATCAATTATTCCCTTAATCGCATCATCAGCTAAACCCCATATCGAGCGTCTCATTCCTCTTCCTCCTCCAATTCAGTCTTTCAGCAATGACAGAACCACCCCAACCCGAAACCCTAATTACATCCGAGTCTACCAACGGTGTCGAAACGCAAACAGGAGGCGGATTAACCACCATCTCACTCGAACCCACTGATGCAATTTTCCATCAAGCGTCGGAGAACGGCAAGCTACCTTCCCGGCCTAGAAAGATCCGTAAAGTTGGCACCTTTGATGGAAAATCAGCGGCAGTGGAGGAAGAGGTAAGCGCTAGTTCAACTACCAGTAAGAGAAAGACAAAGATAGTGCCGCAGCGGGTGCTGCAAGTGGTGCCAAGAATAGAAGCGCGGGCACTAACGTGTGAGGGAGAGATTGAGTTTGCCATTGGTCATTTGCGTAGTGTTGATCCCATGCTTGCTGGGTTGATTGATGTGTACCCTCGTCCCACATTCGATCAGTTTCGGTCTCCGTTTCATGCTTTGGCTAAAAGCATCTTGTACCAGCAGTTGGCGTTCAAGGCAGGAGCATCTGTTTACAGTCGGTTTGTAGGGTTGTGTGGTGGAGAAGATAATGTTGTTCCTGAGAATGTGATGGCTTTGGATCCTCAGCAGCTGAGACAGATTGGGGTTTCTGGTAGGAAAGCCAGCTATTTGCATGATTTGGCTAGGAAGTATCAGAATGGTATTTTGTCTGATGAGGTGATATTAGCATTGGATGATAAATCACTGTTTACCATGCTTACAATGGTCAATGGAATTGGTTCCTGGTCCGTTCATATGTTTATGATATTTTCGCTGCATAGACCAGATGTGCTGCCTATCCATGATTTAGGGATTCGAAAAGGTTTTCAGAATTTGTATGGTTTGGAGGAGTTGCCGAGGCCTTCGCAACTGGAACAGCTCTGTGAGAAGTGGAGGCCTTATAGGTCTGTTGCGGCATGGTATTTGTGGAGGTTTAATGAGGCAAAAGGGGCTATTAATAATATGCCGATCAGTGCCAGCGTCACTAGTTTGCAGCAACAGCAGCAACAACAACAACCACATCAGCACTTCTTGGATCCTAATTTTGGGGTTCTAAATGTCAGGTGTGATTTAGTTTACTGTTCTCTTTTCTGTTTACATTTATTAATTGCTTGAGTTATTATAATGAACGTGCTTTACATGTTCGCTGGTGCTAATATCCATTCTTGTTTTCATTTTAAAAGAAAATGAGTTGAGCTGCCGTATTGTATGGATGCTGAATTTTGTGTAAATCTATTTGCCTAACAATTTGGATCATATCATTGCCTTATGATTGTTTCAAGGTAGTTCTGAATAGTGAATAATAATTAATTTGTGTGATTTTGGAGGAACAACAATCCCATTTATTTATACTCTCATTGAAATGGAAAGTTGGAGTATACCAAGTAATTAGCTGGATAATGATATCTGTATGTTTTATTATAAACGCAGTCTAAGTAATATGCTTTCACGGTGGTGTGCCAGAAGTTGGCTATAAATCAGTGTACAGTTTTATGGATCATGGATATTTTATACCTGTTTGATCCATCAGTTTAAATAACAATAACTTCTCAGATTACTCTTTTGAACAACATGAAAAATCTTGTTTCATCTTCATTGAGGGGACTTGGTGGCAATATTTTGAATTAAATGAGCGTGTTTTATGTAAACACTATAGATATCGCAATTAATTTCTTCAATATCATTTACTTAATTTAAAGCATGCTAATTTTTAGAAGCCCGTGGATTTTGTACTCAGTTTCCTTCTCCTTGGATCTTTGTAGTGCTACTAGGACAAATATCAAGCCAAACTTATTTTAATTTTTTCTAGTTCATTAACAGTATTTTATTCAGATTTAAAATATATGCATCTCGGTCATCAGAATCTAGAATCCATACTCTGTTCATGATTTATGATAGGTTGGGTATATTTGTATATTGGGGAAATAAATTGACTTTCAGTAAAATCAATCCGGTTACTCTTCCACAACCATAATTTTTAGAAACATAAGTAGTTCTGCAGTATAAAATTCTAGTTATCATAGCATGGAATGTTGCGGTCTTATGGCATAGAAAACATGCACGTCAGTGATGGGTGGACTTTACCGGATTATTATTCCCAAATTTTGATCTGGTGATGTGGTTAATTGCTGCAAGCACAAGCTCATCAGAATGAGATTGTCATTTTACTAAGTTTTATTTTTCAGTTAAACAGGGTTGTTGCAATCTATTTCAATTTTATTTTATAGTTAAACGAGTTAAACGACGTCGTTTAAATATGACGACGTTGTTTTAATATATCTTGTTTCGCAGAATCTGTCTATTTAAACTCTAGATTCTTTGTTCTTTGTCTCCTTTTCAGCATTCTGATGGGCCGATATGTTGTAACTGAAATGAAACAGTTGTGTAAAAGATGACTTTACGATGTTTTGTTTCCGTGCATGTTTTATATGTCCATATGGCCTGACCAACCTCTTTCTGACCTTGTTTTCAGCTTATCATGGGGGCAATGATCTTCTCAAACTTTGCAATTCCACCATCCATGCTTGTTGGTAATTCGAGAGAAGAAGTCACGGTTGCAAACTCCAACCTCGTCCTGAATTTTAAAAAATTACCTACCATGTGTTCCATCACCAATTGGACTTGTGTTTTTAGAGAAGAAATGATTCTATTAAGAAGAGTACAATGTAGGCTCCCGTTTTCATTTCTTTGATACATGCATGCTTAATTTTGAAACATGGAAATACAGCATTCTTGAAAGACTTACAATCCAGCATCGGAGCCCATTTCATTGATACAGATTGATCAGCCCTTAAAACTCATGAACTCAATAGAACAAACCACAAAAGAGGCAACACGCGTCCCTTTAGGCTTTCAAAAAATGGAGAAGTGCCAGAGACCTTAACAGTTACTTAGTGTTGAATTAAATCCAAAAACAAGCTACCTGGCTAAGCAATATCCAAAAAATAAAGCATAACTTTGAGGATTCAAAGGATTTCCGAAGAAGGCATGGCATGGGGGGGTCAACACTCAACAGTGTCCCTGGCATGGCTCTCTGCTGCTGCTAATTGCAGGCAGGGGGCAGAGATGACACGCACGTAACAGACCCACCACACTTTTAACATTACACAATTCATTTCTGTCACTTTTATTTTAATTTCTTTCCAATTTTGATTTGACAACTTTTGCTTTATGTTTACCTCAATTTCAGCTAAACGACAATATCCTTGTTTACTAGCTCTACCTCTGTTTCACCACTCCTCTCCTCATCCTCTCATCACTTTTCTTTTATTCACAATTTACACCCTTTTACTTTCTCTAATTTCAATTTAAGCCCTTCTTTACAAATTACCATTACTTGAAGAAGGATAATAATTAGAGTGATGGATGGGGTAATGTAAGAAGATGGGGACCAGATGGCAGGGCGTGGGAGAGAGTATTGAACATGACCTTGTCGGTTGTTTATTTATAGCACAACCTCTCAACATCTCATCGTTCCTCTTCTTCCTAATCCAAACATTTTAATCTATTATTATCCGACCTTAATCTGTTCGTGCTTTATGTTTCATATGCACAACAAGAGATCAAATGTTTAAGGTTTTGATATCCTTCCTAATAATCTGGATTAGAACAGCTAGCAGATGATGATGATTCATTTCTACTCATTGGACAAAACATAGACTCACATTCATTCATAACAAAGACACATAAATAACATCAAGCGCTAGCTTCTCTCTTTCCATGGTTACCACACCAACACAAAGCAAGAATTAAGAATCAGCAACAGCAGCCAGCAGCTTCTTGATAACCAACCAAACTGTCTCTTGCCATTCATCAGGAAGCACCACACAACACCATTCGATCATTACAGTATGGACCAACATCCACACCCACTGGCTTATCATCTTCCTCCAGAACCTCCCAGAAACAACAACAATAATCTGCAGGATCGTCACGAGGTTGATGACAAGAAAAACGGCGTCGTACTTGCTCCAACAGCAACTCCTTACTCACTCGATCGTCATCAGTTGCTCACTTGTGCTTCCGAAACATTGAAGCCCATTTCTCCACCGTCATCTGGGGTTCGATACAAAGAGTGTTTGAAGAACCATGCGGCCAGCATGGGTGCTAACGTCGTCGACGGCTGCGGCGAGTTCATGCCTAGTGGAAAGGAAGGAACTTTCGAGGCTCTCAAGTGCGCCGCATGCCAATGCCACAGGAATTTCCACCGCCGGGACCATGACTCCTCTCCTAATTTCTCCAGGAGCGTTATCCTACACCTTCCTCCGACAACACAGCATCCATCTTTCAACCACCATCAGATCTTGCAGCCCATGACGATTCCTTACGGAGCTACGGACTCGTCAAGTGACGATCTGGTGCAGGTGTTCGACGAAATGCCTCAAAGAGAGTTGTTAATGGAAGCAGCTGGATCAAACAGGAAGAGGTTCAGGACTAGGTTTACCCAGGAGCAGAAGGAGAAAATGCTGGAGTTTGCTGAGAAGCTGGGGTGGAGATTGCAGAGACAAGATGATGAGATGGTGGAGAGGTTCTGTAATGAGGTTGGAGTGAGAAGACAAGTGCTCAAAGTCTGGATGCATAACAACAAGAACTCATTTAAGAAGCCTAATTTCATCCCAGATCATGAACACCCATCACCACTACAACCTCAGAATCTTCAGATCCATCAGCACCAGGAAACAACATCATTGTAACTGATCTAATGAGCTGGGGTTAGTAACTTAAGTGCTGATTGTTATTCAAGTTTTAGGGTTTTATTATTAAGCATGAACACCTATTATTAATTTGTCTCAGTATGATGATTAAATTACGTTTAAAGTTATCATCTTTAATGATTGTGCTCCATCTCCTTGGAAATCAAAACCCAGATTGCTAGTGGATCTGATCTCATCATATGGGGTCTCATGAAAATCAGCAACATTTATGTTTTCGAAGATGGTTCTGGTTGTTCTAACTTCTATCTTGTGATGTGCAGTTGTGGTTTTTATTTTTCTTGAAAAGCTTTTAAAGCAATTCATCTATATACAAAGAAATTAAAGAAATTTATTGAAGGGTTAACTGTCCCGAAACATCCATATTATATATGCATTTTCCGGAACTATCCATTAAATATTTTTTTTAACCAACCTGCCGTTATACTTTTTTTCCAAAAACCGCCTGTTGTTAACGCCGTCAAAAGTTATGAACCATCCATAACATTTTATTTTTGTCAAACCACCCATTAAAGCGTGCTTTAAACGGAAAAGTTGACGCCGTTAATGGTTAGTGGTTCCTAGAAAAAAGGTATAACGACACAGTAGTTTTCGGAAAGAAATTATTTTATGAGTGGTTTCAGGTTAGAAACTATTTTATGGGTGGTTCCGAGGAAAACACGTATTATATGGGTGGTTAGGGTAATTAACCCCTTATTGAATTCAACCTCAGGATTCAGTCACCCCTCGGTCTACCGATGACGGCCGGTTCACGGAATAGATTTTTCACCGCCATCATCGGTGCCGATGCTTTGGTTTCTGTTTTTGCTGCTGTTAAGATTGGTGTTCTAGCTGATGTTCTCAACTCGGACTCGGTGGGGAGGCCTTTATCTGACGGTTTGATGGCTAGTCTGTGATTTCCCTCGGCGAGCATGGCCGGCTGGTTCACCGACACGATCTTTCACCGCCGGCTGTGTTCTCTGAGGCGCTGTTATCAATTGTTGCTGTCGACGGGTTATCTGGGTTCGCTTCCGGTGTTCGCCGTCTATGGTCTTCATTGCGATGCTCTGGGTATCTGTTTTTTGATGCTGCTCTATTTTGTTGATCTGTTTTGTTGGAGTGTTGGTTGATTTGGTGGATTGGTGGTGTGCCGGTGTCTCCGTTTCACCGCTGCATGTTGAATTGGTTTATTGTTGGAGCGTTGGTTGATTTGGTGAATTGGTGGTGAATTAGGTCTGCTGCATGTTTTGTTGTTCGGGGTCTCCGTTTGGTACTGCCGGTTGTGGTGCTGCTGGTGGCGCCTCATTTTGTTGTGCTGGTATTGTTTTTTGGAGTTGAGCCGCCGCTGTCGCCGGTGATGCTGTCGGTGGCTGTCATCCTCGTGTCCTTCTTTTGCCACGTGTCCTTTGCGTATCCAAGAACGTGTTGGGTTTTCCCATGTCTCCCTATGAATACAACACATGCCCACTTTCTTTTCATCTCAAGTTATTTCACCCGTGCCACGTGTTATACTTGTTTTACTGCCCACGGGACGTGTTACGTTCTTGAAGGGAGTACGTGTTTCCATGAAGGAGATAACGTGTCAGCCGGCAATTTTGGTTCAGTTAATTGACCGGCTCGGTTTTCAAAACTTTTTAACTGAACCAATCAATTATAGTCCACGTATGCTTCCCGTCCGAGATTATTTTTTAAAGGTTCATCCCATCATTATTTTATTATCACTGTCATCTCGGACGATAGTATTCATGGACGTAATATTCGGACCGTTCTGGATCAGAATCCTCAGACCATCTTTTTTAAAGTTCAATGGCCATATCTTTTGTACTATTAACGCAGCCTGGAGGTTCTGTAATCTCAGATTGATCAGCTAGGTCGTGCTCACTCGTTTTCTGTCATTATTTGTTCACCCATTCTTTGGTACTGAGGCCAAGTACTTCGTTTACTTTACGTTAACTGTACTATCTTTTTTGTATTCGAGGTCTCCGTTCGTTAGTCGTTTGGATTTAAGTCCTCATCAAATGTACCTTTTAGAGTCGAGTACTCTATTTATCAAAAAAAAAAGGATTCAGTCACCCCTGGGGTTGCACATCCGGTCCGACCCCAATCTGACTAGATTAGGTCGTTTCGGGTTGACCCAATGACCCGTAAATATTGGATATACTCGATCGAAATTATATGGTCAGGGTCACATCTGGTCCGGTCCCAATCGGACAGAAAATTTGATTTTTATTTTTTTGTTTACATTTAAGTTTTAAATTCGAAGTATAAGATTATTATAATATTATATCTTCAAAAAAATTGACACAAAAGATATATTAGCTTAATGGAATGAAGTTGGATTGACAGTCTGTCATTAGGTCGTGGGATTGATTTTGGACTTGGGATCAATTTTATTAATTTTAAATTATATTATTTATTTAATTTATAAATAATTCGTTCAGTCAGGACCAGGGCCGATCCAAACACCTGAAATTTTCAAAATAAACGAATCGAGAAGACCGATACTGGTCCGATCTTGACCCTTCCGAAAAAATTTGGTCCGGTCTGGTGCGATCCGGGTGAGTGTTTTGCATCCTTAGCCACCCCTTTCAAAGGGTTTACAGATGATATTTTACAAGTATAAAGCTCCTATTATTGGTTATCACGAAATTCAGGGGTAATTTGATAATTATATCAGAATTGAGATTACTAAAGTACCCTCAAACCTTTAATTTTTCCTACTTGACCATAATTGATGCTCAACTCTCGAAGAAGTCATGGTTGGACCCATGGTCAATCCCCACTTGTGTGAAGCGATGCGTTACCTTGTCATCTTCATCTGATTGATTTTCTGTCTTGGTGTTTGCTCTGTTTTTTGGGCGTGTCTTTCGTGTGTTGGCCCTCCTTTGGTGGGGGTTTGTATTTGCCTTGGCAATCAAAAAAAAGACCATAATTGATGCTTATAGCTGCACTTGAAATTAAAAGCGACTCTTGTTGTTTCGTTGTTCACTCGATCTAATAGTGAATTATTAGTTTTCGTATTCAGGGCATTCAGTTTATGGGTTAAGCTTTGATGAGAGGTTGTTTTTTAGTTATCTCACTGCGTGGCGTTGCTGAGAATAGTCTCATGTGTGTTTGTTTGACGCCAGTTAAATGTGCGAACACATTGCTGAGAAATCAGTTGGGCGATAAGAACATTATGTTATGAATCAAGTATGTTATGTATGGGATGCTCCATTTGAACTCTCACTTGTTATCACATAGACAATTTGGATGAAAGAAAACAAGCAGTATCAATGCACATTATCTACTAATATGGCAAGGATGAAAAGGATGATGCAAATGGAATGGAAAATTCATGTTTTCATGGATCTTGTTTAGCCAAGTTTAGGCTATAAAAGGAGATGCAATGTAATGTATGAAGACACAATTCACCACAAACATTCAAGTTTTCTCCATCTTCTTTCTAGCTTCTTTGCAATGTTGTTTCCTAAATTTCATACCAAGCTTTCTTAAGCTTGTTACCTAAACTATCTTCTAAGCTTATTAAATCAATATCCTACAAAGCCTCTTATCTTAAGTTATCTTCTAAAGCATGAAATTTTTATTCTAAACCTTGTTTCCTTGGTGAAAACTCTCCTCCCTAAACTTACTTTGTGAAAATAATCTCTCAGTTTAATAACACGTTATCAATACGATTACTCTAAGCACCACATTTCAGTAAGTTTAGACTGGGCATACTTCGAAACTTTCTGCATTTATTTTATAAATGTATATCATCATATTGGAGGACTACTCCTAATATAACTTGATGTGATTTAGAACATGTTTTCACTTGTATTAAAGTATAATGTCATGTTACTAAAAAAGAACTATATTACATACTAAATTAATGTGATTTACAAAAGAATAATGATAAGCTGTTATACTTCACATCTAACTTATTATCATTTTAATTACTTTATTCGACAATTATTTTTGCTAGTTATTTCTTTACAACATTTTGTTTAGTTCTTACATCTTATTAAGACGATATTTTAATCACTCTCATCATTAACACTTTGAGATCATGGATAAAAATGGTAAACATAACGGTAACCAACGGCTATAGACGACTATTTTTTACCTTAAAAATGCGTAGTTATTTTGCACATAAAAATCACAAATCTTCCCTTCTATCTCATATTTTCTGATATTAAATCTTGATAAAAATGTCACGCCTTGATTACCCTTAATGACCATAATCATTGTTGTATCTTGTGTCGTTGCTTTAACCAGAGATCCCACACTGAATGAGTTTTTATATTGTTGTAAAATCATCGGAAGCATGTGTGTATGTTTTATCGGTATGATTTTCGTGTACATCTTTCTTATGATTCTCGAATTTCCTCCCTCCTTATCACCAGAAGTAACTATGTGCCACGGTCGGTTGATATTAAAAATCATTTGAAATCAAAAGCCTCATTGAGACATTGAATGAAAAAATAGTTCATCATAAAGTTATCAAGCAGTGGCTTTAGTCTTTCTTAGAAGGCACATCGATGTGAAAGCCTTAAGAATGAGCATCTCACTATGAAAGATTCAAGTGAGTTGTGGAAAAACTTAAAGGATCGATACGATCATCAAAAGGATGTGATACATCCTAAGTATCGAGATGCGTGAAATAATTTACGATTCCAAGACTTTAAAAAGGTCAGTGATTAGAATTCCATAATGTTCAGTATCGTCTCATACTTGAAATATTGTGGAAGTATGATATGGGGAAATGATTGAAAAGAGAAGTTTCCTCTTTAAGATGACAATAGGCAAAATGCACTATGCAAACACTAACAGCTTGAGGTTCAAGATATTTAACGATAGATCAACTTTATAAATCATTATAAATTAAATCTGAGACTTCTTTGTGTTCCCATCTTTGCTCTTTGAGGAGGTCCAGTTGGTACATGAATAGTGCAACTAAGGATCTTTAAATGTGAGATATTAGGCACTTGAACGTCTGCAAGTTGAAATAGAGAATACTGATGATATGCACTTGGTCTGATGCATACTAATACCGCGTCATGTAATATAACATGATCCCATAGAAGTGGGGATCATTGTTCTCACTATTAAAAGCCTAGAAATAAGTTAGAGACACCTTATTAGTGATTCAGCAAGACCATTTTGTGTGTGAACGTGAGCAACTTCATCTTCAACAGTAATCCTAACTAGCATACAATAATCATCAAATGTCTGGGATGTGAATTCAACGGCATTATCAAGCCTGATTTTCTTAATAGTATTATGATCAGGAAATTGGCTCGCAATTTAATTAACTGAGCAAGTAACCTAGCAAATGCCGCATTGCGGGTTGACAATAAGCATACATGTGACCATTTACTAGAAGCATCTATCAACACCATAAAATATTGAAATGGTCCACACAGTGGGTGAATGTTCAAGGAGTGCAAGTGATTCTTTTTCAACCTTTTTCTATTGAAGGTCTTGTGATTAGCTTTCGAGAGAACAAGCTTTACACGGTAAACTATTACCATGAGGGATCTTCTCACCCTTTAATGGATGACCAAGTGTATTTACATTGATTCTTCACATCATAGTTGTATCTGGATGACCCAATCGGTCATGTCATACGGTTAAAATTGAAGGTTTGATTACTACTGCATTTGATTCAATCATATATATATGCGTGAAGTGCAACTCAGTAGGGAGCATTGATAGTTTTTCTAGTGCGTGTCATTTTCCGCACTTGTTTCTGGTGAGCAACATGTATTTCATGGAACCTTGAGTTATAGACTAAGTATCTAGTCCACGAGAATATATACCGTCGAAACTAATAAGTTTCTTTTAGGATTAGGTGAAAATAAAGCATTGTTTATCTTAATCAATGTGTCATTTGGTAATGTGAAGTTTGCTACACCAGTCCATTCAATCAAATGAACCAGACCACATTTTTAGTATTCACAATGGTTTGTGTTGGTTTATACGTAAGAAAACCTTTCATCTTTCAGTATTGTATGTGTTGTTCCACAATCGAGGATGCAAACTTCTTCAATATTTATCCTTTGGTTTCCTTCACCATCCATTTCAAAAGTAAACAAAAATTCATAAGATAATTGATTGATACAACATAGATTACCATGCAAGCATCTGATCATATTGACTTTGTTTTAGTAAGAAATTACACTACATCCTTTTCATTACCATCACTTCTTTCTTGCAATGAATCACCCATGATTTCATTACAGAAGTCGGATTCCAAGATGAGTATATTCCTTTGTAGAATCTCGATTAATATAATTGACCTTCTTTCCATCCGTGAAGTCTCCACCCATATTTCCAAAATCATTATGGAAGTCGTATGCTCCAAAAAGAACTTGTGGATTTAGTATGAAGAAGTAAGTGGTTTAGTCTTATCAATATTTTGTGTTATATGAATACTTTCAAGGGGAAAAATTACCTTCCTAATCCTAGACATTCATGATAACGTTTCGTTAGAGTTTATACAAATATTTTCAAGGAGGGAACTTACCATCCTAACTCTTGGCATTTGTATAGCTTCTCAACAATAATCTGATTCTTTATCTTTTAAAATATCTTATTTGACCCTTACATTTAAAACTTGATAATATGCCTAGGGAAATATGATGGAGCATACGATGTGAGCAAAACAAGTGATAGAGCTAAACAAGAGTGCTGAAGTCACCTTTTCTATTATACAATGTCATATATTATTCATTTAAGATGATTTTCAATTTTTAAATGACATTTATCTCCCATTAAGAGAGTATCAAACCATATTTTTAATTTTATCGATTACTTAATTTTATTTTTAGACAATATGTGAATCTTATATCATAGCTTACAATAAAATAATTTCATTATGTCACAACTTTTTCCTCATGTCAAAGAATATTCTTAAATTTGATTAAATTCAATTGAAATTTGTACTTTTAATCTATCAAATGGAACAAACAATGCAAATTAAAAAATTCATTTGATATGCACACATGCATCAAACTTCCTTGAGTTAGGATGACAAGTGTGTTCATGTCCATAATCCTTACAATTGTTAATATTTTCACCATCTAAATGATAATCAGGGGTAATTGCAAAAATCACTATTATAATACCCTATTTTGCTGTAAACCATCATTTTAACAACCAATTACGAAATGAGTATATTACAATAGCGTCGTTATCAAAAAACTACCATTTTCTCAACTCCGTTAGAAATTGTAAAACACGCGTCATACGACGCGTGGGTATAGAAATTTAAATTGGACACTTTCAAAAAACCACCATTATAATGTCTTGTTTTGCAACAAACCACCATTTTAACAAATAATTATGGAATGACTCTATTATAATATCTCCATTATGAAAAACCACCATTTGAATATATAGGTAACACTAGGGAATGAGGTTGAGGCTACGATTGTGGCTATCTTTGATTAGTAAGGCGGTATATGTTCATTAATTTATGATCCATACTAGACACGAAACCTAATTGAAGCATATTTGCAGTTGCGGGTGTGGTGAGGAGCTGTTATATTTTAACTCAGAGTCGATCTTTAAGATCAATATAGTAAAGAATAAGAGTTTAAAAGTAGTGATATAATAAATCTTACTCCCTCCGTCCCATTATGAGTGTCCCATTTCCTTTTTGGATGTCCCAAAATGATCTTCTCATTTCCTAAAATAGAAACTTTTTTACCTCTACATTTACACCTTCTTTCATACTTTTTATCCCACTCACTCTCTTTCTTACTTTTTATCTCACATTTTTCAATTTTCTTAAAAATCGTGAAAGTTTTCAAATGGGACACTCATAATGGGACGGAGGGAGTATTTCATAAGATAAAAGGAGGAAAATTATTTATATTTGAACCGTGCACTCAATAATCATTGATAATAAACTCTCAAATAAGAGTTTCCTTTTGCCTATTCTATCATTATTTTCTTCATTGATTTCCATCAAGATTAAATTGATGCAACATGTAGCCAGTAGACACTTATCAACGAGTAAAATTATCATATAAGCATCCGATCCAACATGAACAGTGTAGATGGTAGTACTATGACAATAAGTTATTAAAATGGTGGTTTTTCATAAAACTGAGATTACAATAGTGGTTTTTGGTAATTAATTTAAATATAAAATAATATTTTATTGTCACGCGTACACGCATTTAACGGAAGTTTAAACGGAATAGTGTCAATAGTGGTTTTTTGATAACGAAGGTATTATAAAATAGACATTTCGTAATTAATTGTTAAAATGATGGTTTACTGCAAAATGAGGTATTATAATAATGGTTTTCTGCAATTAACCTATAATCAAATTGCTTAAAAATCTAAACAATCCAGATGGGACGGACGACGCTTTCAATCAAACGCCAAGAAGACCAACGATGCCCTATTAGGGATGTCCATCGGGCTCGAAAGCCCTAAAGCCCTAAAAAAGCCCTAAGGCCCGGCCCGGTCCAAGCCCGGCCTGGCCCGCACCCAAGGCCGAAAAAAGCCCGAGCCCGAAAGCTCCGGGCCGGGCTAGGGCTTGAATTCCGAAGCCCGAAAAGCCCGGCCCGATGTCAGGCCCGAATAAACCCGATCAAAAAAAATAAATTTTAAATAAGTATATTATTTTCAAATTTAATGTATATGATATTTATATCGTTTATATAACATTAAGAGAATGTACAACGATATACAAACATTTTATATCTATTCTAAACGTATATAAAATTATTTAAGTTCATTATATTACATTTAAATTCAAAATATATACTATTCGTTCAACATATTATTTAAAACTAATGTTATAAAAATAATTATAATTAAATTGGTTTAAATTATGTGTTTTGAATTAATTAAAATTAAAAAATGAATTAAAATTTGAAATTAGGCCCGGTCAAATCCGGTCAAATCCGGTCAAAGCCCGGTCAAAGCCCGAAAGTCAAAGGGACTTAAAAAGCCCGTGAGCTTGACGATTTTAACGAGGCCCGGCCCGGCCCGAAATTTTTAAAAGGCCCGATTATTTAGGGCTAGGCCGGGCTCGGACCTTGCAATTTAGGGCTTGGGCCGGCCCGGCCCGGCCCATTGGACATCCCTATGCCCTATTTAAGGTTCATCTTTTTAAATACTATGATTTATGAATCAAACTTCACATTTATCTGAATCATGTAGGGTAGCAATTAAGAGTCTGCATACAAGATTGAGTTAGTTTCAGCGTGAAAACATTTTGAATGCAATTTTACGAATTTCATTTTAGATAGTGATAATTATTCATTTTAAATATGCATCTCAATTTAATAATGATGACTTAAAAGCATGGATATCATATCTTTTTTCCAAATTTATTTTGAAAACTAAATACGGTTCATTTCTCATCTCCCTAATTATTCAGGAATCATGTTTCATAAATTTTTAGACCATAAAAATGAAGGGGTAAAAATGGATGATCTAACTTTTTACTAATCATCTTAGGGATAATTGCCGAAAACCACCTCTTATAGGTCGTAATTGCCGAAAACCACCCCTTATACATTTTATTGCCGAAAACCACCCGTTGTTCGTTTTTTTTGCTGAATCACACATTCTAACGTTTTTCCATTCAATTAGTGTTAAATCTCCGTTAGATGGATTAATTAGGTTAATTAAATTCAATTAATTAGGTTAATTAGGTTAATAAAATTCAATTAATTCAACCCCAAATCTCAACAGGGATAATTGCCGAAAACCCCCCTCTTATAGGGCGTAATTGCGGAAAACCACCCGTTATACATTTAATTAATATGACGGTTGAGATTAAGTTGATTTTAAATAAATAGGTAGTTGAATATGCAAAATACACAGGCGGTTGATATTAATGACGGTTATCAATCTCAACCGTTTGATTATTATAAATAAATGGTTGAGATGATGTCCTACTGTCCTACGTATAAATGGATGTCCTCCTTGATCTCTTTCCATCATATATATATATCGTATATATTAAAGCACAAAGAGTCTATCTATGGTTACCTCCGTAGCAACATTTTCTTTCTCATTTTACCCCTAACTTCTTTCATATTTACTTTATTTTATATAATGATTACAAATATAAATGTCGTATTAGAGATTAATATAGAATATAGTAATATATTTCAATCGATATGCACATAACTGTGCATCAAACAACTAGATTTATACAAAAGGAAATGCCTCTTATTTATGATTACAAAACTGAAACCATATATTTTACCTAAAAATATCGCTCAAAATTAATAATGCCACTATTCCAAGCTTAATATGTCCTCTTGAGAGTTGAGTTCTAGAGAGGCATATAAATATTAGGGAAAATTGCCGAAAACCACCTCTTATAGGCCGTAATTACAGAAAACCACCCCTTCATTAGGTTAAACCACCCGTCGGAGATTTAACCTAATTAACCCAATTAATTAACCTAATTAATGCCTAATTAATCCATCTAACGGAGATTTAACACTAATTGAACGGAAAACGTTAGAATGTGTGATTCAGCAAAAAAGAAACGAACAACGAGTGGTTTTCGGCAATAAAGTGTATAAGGGGTGGTTTTCGGCAATTACGGCCTATAAGAGGTGGTTTTCGGCAATTATCCCATCATCTTATTGTTCCAAGAGTTTCTCTAATATATATTCGAAGAGTAGTGATTTGAAAGATTGGATTTCAATCTTGTATGTAGATTTCTTTTGAATCCGCAACATGATTCATTTTTCATGTCCGTATGGTTAATGAATCCATACTTAACAAAGTTTTGACCAATGTTAATCTTATCCATAAAAATGTAGCAACACTACATAGCAAATATACATGCCAGTGATGGTTTAACACAATATCACACATTCCAATCGATGATTAATAAATTAGCCCATTAAAATGTTGTTTCAACTAAAAATCAATTACAACATTTTAATGCAACCATGATTCACTTTTTAATTATTCATGAAATATGGAAAGGTTCAAATGAGAAACTATTTAAAATGAAAACTTAGAACCAATGTGAATCTTGATATCTAACAATTAAATGATTTAGATTTATTACCTCACGGTTAGGTTTTAGGAGAACATTTGATTGATGTGAGACATAGAGACATCATCTCAACTGTTGATTTAATTAATCAAAAAGTTGAGATTACAAATACTTTAATAATGAATTAGAAAAAAACGTGGCGGTTGATGACTGACGGTTACAAATCTCAACCATTGGATCGATTTGATGAAAACCAACAGTTGAGATGATGTCCTCATGTCTTATAAATACACATTTGTCCTCCTAGAACCCTATCATGTTACCTCATTAATTATATATTAATATTCTATTAATGAAATGACAAATGTGTCATTTCAAATCAATATACTTCATAATTGAATTATTTTAAAGTGCATTAAGATGTTTAATATATATAATTTATTTTAAAAGTTCTAAAATTTATAAAGTTTTTATTTTTTAGAATAACTTGAAAAATATCAAAGACATCAAAATAATCAAATAGATTTTTTTATTAAATTATAATAATCAAATCGATTTTAGATTATATCGTAATAATCAAATCTTTTATTTGATCAAATTGATTTTTTTGATCAAAGACGGCGAAACCAATTTCAAATAAAACCATACATTATAATTTTTTTGAATTTTTTTTCTCGATAGGTGGTACATGTAGTACAAGAATATTTGTTAGCACATCTAGCTAATACATCAAGTACATTATCTTCAATCTAAGCACGGCCTTCTTCAAAGGATCCCTCCACCAAGACTTGTTGTACACGTCTTGCATACAATTCTGACATAACTCCATTGCATCTATTGCAACTTCATACATACACAGCTTCCACGCCCAACACGGGAAGAAATGAAGAGCCTCCACACCCATGGCGAGAGGAATAACAAACTCCAACAAATGGAGAATAAATCACCATTATACGGCTAGGGCTACCATAATTTATTGGATTGATTTGGATATATATATATATTTTATAAATGTAATTCTTGAGCCATTTATCAAAATCGTTTGATTAACTTTACGAATGCCCGGGATTTGTTTATAATTTTCACAACATTTGACTATTTTAAGGTTTTTTTTTGCCGAAAACCACTCTCTTGATAGCTCAATTTTAACGAAACCACCCCTTCAACTTTTTTTTGATATAAACACCCTTTAATTCAAAAATCGTCGAATTGTGACACCCCACCACCGGTTTCGGACTCATTTGCCGGAAAACTAGCGGTTGACTTAGTTGACCATAATATAAATCAAAATTTTCTATCAATATATTAACCATTAAACTTTAATTTGATTTCATAATTATTTAAGTGAAGCATTGATCATCCAAAACCTAAACCCCCAATTTCATCCACCTCCACAAATTCAATAAATCGATGTTTTTTCTCAAAATTGATCTTTATTAATGTTCATTCAACTTTATTTTGAGTTCATGGTGTTATTATTTTAGTTTCTTTGTGTCAAAATTGAATTTAAATCATAATCAACTAAGTCAGCGATCAATTTTCCGTCAAAAGACGTCGGAACTAGCAATGCGGTGTCACGATTAAATGATTTCTGTTTGAAGGATGGTTATGTTCAAACAAAATTGAAGGGGTGGTTTCATTAAAATTGAGCTATTGAGAAAGTGGTTTTCGGCCAAAAAACCCTTATTTTTATTTGTTCCATTTTCATTGTTCAATATTTTGTTGACATCGGTTTTTTATTCACATAACAAACTGGAATAATTCATTTTTCACTATTACGAAAGAGTAACTTTGTCAACATTCCATCCATCATAAAATATGTAATCAACTATTACTTGATTCACACAGTTGATTTATGACCACACAATTGGTATGGGGACTCCGGCAACTCTCTCTATCTTAAGACATAAGTTATTTTTTATCTCCTAAAAGATTTTAACGTATTATTCTATTACGAAATGACTTCACTTAGATTGTCTGATTTGATTATTTTCTTTTTTGCAATTATTCGCATTAAATTATTCAGATACATATATTTTAAATATAAAATTTGAGAACGGATATGGTGAAACGAAGTTATAAGATAAAACATAATGTGGGTCATTCGATCATGAAAGAATGTACGGTTCAGATCTATATCAGATTTTAAAACAAAATCATCATTTTAATTAAAATATATTAGTAAAATAATATCAGTGGCAAATTAGTCATGAAATAAACATTGATTTGAGCGGTTACCTAAATTTGAGGAAATCCAAAACTAATTGAATTTCAAAGAATCCAATTTTGTAGAACCCTAAAATCAAAGACTAAACCCTTTACTATTATGTTTCATGAGCCAACCATGTACAAAACCTGAACCAAACATGTATTTTTGTACAACCTTGATTGTTATGGTTTATGAACCAAACATGTACAAAACTTGAACCAAACATGTATTTTTGTACAACCTTGATTGTTATGGTTCATGAACCAAACATGTACAAAAGCTGAACCAAACTTGTATTTTTGTACAACCTTGACTGTAATGGTTCATAAATCAAACATGTACAAAAGATGAAACAAACATGTACAAAAGATGAAACAAACATGTACAAAAGATGAACCAAACATGTACAAAAGATGAACCTAACATGTATAAAAGATGAACCAAACATGTAATTTTATACAAGCTTGACTGTTATGGTTCATTCATACCCCGCATCTCCGTTTTAAGTTTCACAATTTCAAGAAAAGTTCAAATGAGACATAGAACTTTATGTAAAATAATAGGATATCATTTTATCCGTAAATTTCTATTAATTCAACCGAGGAGATTTAAAGAAAATAACCATCAAATCAAACTATCGTAATTTTTAAGAATTCAACCACACTTTAATAAAAGGGTAAATTCCAGAAAACCACCCCTATAATAGGGGTAATTACAGAAAACCACCCCTCTAATACGTATTTACAGAAAACCACCTCTATAAATAGCTCCGTTAGCATTTCACCACCTCCCGTTACTATTCCGTTAGATAAATTATTAAAAAAACTAAACATATTATAATAATTTAAAATAAATTTATTTTTTAAAAATAAAATAAAATAAATTGAATTTCAGTATATTTAATTAAAATTCACAGTATTTAATTTAAGAATCATTTATGTATATTCAATAAGAAAAAATTTATAAAAAATTGAAGGGTTTATTTAAGAATCATTTAATTTAAGAATCATTTAATTTAAGAATCATTTACGCAACATAATATAGGATCTATTCAAACATGTAATCGCTATCAAGAAAAAACATATAATCCCTATCAAAAAACATGTAATCGTATATCAATTATTTTAATATTATATAATCTATTGAATTTTAATTTTAATCCGTAAACCCTAAAATTATATTTCATGAAATATATTACATTATTTCATGAATTAATGATATTAAATATTATTTCAGGATATAACAAATTTAAAGTCCATGAACCATAATACACTATTTCATGAACCAAAATATTTATATTATATGATTTATGAAATAATACACTAATTTGATGAAACATAATATAATTTCATAAACCATATGATTTGAATATTTTGATTTAAGAAATAACACATTAATTACATTATTTCATGAATTAATGCTGAATATATTTCTAATATTAATAATTTCATAAATATAATATTTAATTTTTTTTCTAAGTATAATGTTATTATTTAAATTAAAAGTATAATATTTGAAGATTTTCAATTTTTTATAAATTTGTTCTTATTAAATATACATAATAATTCTTAATTAAATACTGTGAATTTTAATTAAATATACCGAAATTTAATTTATTTTATTTTATTTTTAAAAAATAAATTTATTTAAAATTATTATAATATGTTTAGTTTTTTAAATAATTTATCTAACGGAATAGTAACGGAATAGTAACGAGGTGGTGAAATGCTAACGGAGCTATTTATAGATGCGATTTTCTGTAAATACGTATTAGAGGAGTGGTTTTTTATAATTATAATAAGAGTGGTTTTCTGAAATTTATCATTAATAAAAAAACCATATTAACCGTCATATTAATGAAATACTACGATTATATCGGTTTGTTTGCTGTAACCTAACCCCACAATTCTATATCTCATTTTATTATACGGAGGCGCGGCGCTCTCGGTCGCGTGTTTGTGGACATCCTATCAAAGGTCAGTCACAGAGTCGCAGCAACTTTGAATCGGATCCGAAATCGTACTCTAGGTTTTCATTCAGTCTACTCTCGGTAGTATTGAGTCAGCTAAGGTTTTAAAGCGCTCTGTTGCTGTTCTGTCTCCGTTCGGATTTATCTAGAAAACAATGTTTATGTAAGAGTAGAAGCCTCGATTATTTTAATCTACTTTTGCATTATTTAACTGTCTTATGTTATTGTCTTCTTAGTGATTTTTTAAGGATTATGATTTGTTAACTCTCCTTCCACGTTCCAATCAGCTTCTGCTTGATTCTAGGCACTGATGAGTAATAGACAGTTAGACACTGGGTGTTAATGAGGACTGAAGAGCAGAATGACATTAGAAATCAGTATATGCTGTGGACCATTTCAACATCACCCGTGAAGTAATTTATTATGAACATTCGAAGTGCTTTCTCTCTATTGAGGTAACTATATGTTTATGTATTCATATGGTCTATAAGATTAGTTGCTGGGTAAACTTAACTGAGCTTTTCTTTTACATTTTGTAGACTAGATAAGTTTAGCCATCTACGTTGTTTGACATAGAGTTTGATGCAGCCTTCTATCCTAGCGGCACTTGCTCCCTTGTTAACTGTTTTTCTTCTGATCCTAATATAGAAATAGAAGGTTAAATTTTTGGATTCACCTGCATAAACTAAAATGAAATGCTCCAGATCACTTTATATGGTAGTTTATATACATCTGATTTATGTGTTCTCGTAAAAATACAGCTGGACAGTTAAAAAATGAAACCAATTTTTTCTTGGGGATTTTTGACATTTGAAGCATACATTTGTTGCAACAGTTTATAGTGACTAAAAATTGTTGAGGTTATCTATTTTTCTTTAACATTTCGTACTCAAGTAACTTAAATAACAAAAGTTTACATAGTTATTTAGACCAGTGAATTTGAATGAAGAACATATTAGTTTGAAGAGATCATTTATTCCGAGTGGCATCTTCTCCACCTCTCCCTGTCAGCATATCCTGTTTCCATTTCCACAAGACCTTTAATTGGCATTGCAAAATGGCCAGGTTCAATATTCATTAGATCCCACCCATAGCCTGAGCTATTTAATGCCAGATTGCCAGCAGTCAGGGCCCTCTCTGCCAGACAAAGCCAGAGCCTTCTCAAATAGCTTATTCTGTGTTGTTGTCCATGAAGAGCCATATCCATACTCTGAACTGGAAGACATCTATCTTAGTAAAATGTTACTCTACGCGACGTAGCTGAGCAGACTAATGAACTGCTCGAGGTATTTAAATTTTTGTGAAGCAGGTTAGGAGTGGATGTGGAAAATGTGCTGGCCTTGCTCCTTATAAACTGGAGGGAAAGGCAGCCATTGATGCTGGTTGTGGGGAATCATTTTTTAAGATTTTTTGAAGATATATTCTTCTGGTTTCTCAAATCTCCCAATGAGCATGTTTAGAGAGAAGCTGCAGCATAGTCCTTTCAAGAAAAGTAAAAGGGGCATTCCGAGAATCGAACTCGGGACCTCTCGCACCCAAAGCGAGAATCATACCACTAGACCAAATGCCCACCTGTTGGAAGTACTGCTGGACCAACCGTTGTCAAAAATTCCTTGAAACCTCTTATTGCCCAAGCTTCACAGTCAGATTTCAACTAGAATTTATTTTATCTAGTTGCTGGTATTCAGTTCCTAGCTTCCAGTGTAGCATGCCTTTATAAAATGTGGTACAAAGGGTTATTTTAACCCTACATGGCGGCTGGATCTGGATGCGTGAACACACCCACTGGCCCTCTCTACTAAGTCTAATTTTTGTTTGTCTTTCCGTGCAACAAACTTTGGTGGCAGTCAAGGCATTGGGTCAGAAGGAGGTACATTATGCTGTACTGTATGCTTTCGGTGTAGGCATTTCTTGTATTCTTCACTATATCATGAAGTACTTTTAATTATTTTAATCATTTTCTCAACAAGCTGCACACTTTTTGGGTTTCCTGAGTATTAAATTAAGGTTTCATAATGACAACTTGGTATGGGTTTTTAAAAAGAATTGGGCAGTAGCCAGTAGGGATGGGGCAAATATTAGTATTAAGTTATAAACCTTTAGTCTGATGTTAACGGTAACTTGATGATATGTATTAATTTCCTATCAGTTCTGTTTTGGCCAATGGTATTGTTCGTGTTTCGTACCCTGAGCGTTGCTTTTCATAAAAATATGTGCACTCTAGATGAATGCAATACATTTGGCAATTAAAAAAGGGTTTAGAATAATTAATGATGTGATTCTTTTAAAATGGCCCTGGAGTTGTCTTGTTTTTCATTTTGCTGATATTTTCTCATACCATCACAGGTAAGTCAACTTTGACTCAACATGGCGCATGCTGGTAACGCCAAATTACTTCATGCTCCATGCTGTCTTTGATTGGAATTAAGCCCACTGGGAACAGTTTGCTGACTTGTTGCTGTAAGTTTCTCTGAAATTCTCTAATCAAGGACTGTGTATGTTCCATCAAAAGACTTTTTGTTTAGGATAAGTTTGAAGGCGCTCAAGTGCTCTGTTCAGTAATGATATTTATTTTGGATAAAAATTGAACCATTAAATCTTACATAGTTTTTATGCCTTTATAGTATCTATGGTCTAAAGAAGTATTTTTGCCTTACCTTAGTTTCTTTAAATGTTTCCAAAATAAGAAAAAAATACCATGTTGGGTAGAGAGTCCATCAATTAAAATATACACGAGATTTTATTACCGTGGCATGTTACCTTTTCATATTAGAAGTAATTTACTATCATTTTGCCCACTAGGAAATTCATTATCGGACATAAAAAGTTTCAATTTGGTTAGTGTATTACCCAGAACTCTTTGTTGTTGTTCTTGCTGGCTTTCATAATTGTACTCTCCTTTCTTCCGAATTTAAGTGAAAGTCATGTGGATCTAAAATAGCTTTGCTGTAATTTTGAGGATGCAATTGATTCTGGCATGAAGAGTTTAACATAGTTTACGCCACATCCTCTTTCACTACGCCATTTTTATGTCTTTGCAACATAGCGAGAAATGTTGCAAAAGAGGCGAAATGTGTTGCATAAGCGTTATGCAACATACTACATGTCGCAAAAATATCTGTGCCATAGGTCGTGTTGCATAAGTCGTGCAACATACTTTGGATTGTATGTTGCATTAGTGTTTACCTCTTTTGCAACATATGAATTGTTGCATAAGTCTACGTTTGTTAACTTTTTAATTTTTACAAAATGATAGTTTTGATTTAAAAAGAAAAATAATTTTATAATTTTTACTAATTATTGATCTGGCAAATAACATAATACTTGGAATAAAAAAGATAAATAAGGAAACCAATTAATTTTATATTTATTAGGAAAGTTAATTATACAATAATTACAACAATATCAAATTTTTTCATCTCTACTAAAACCTAGCCGTCGCCCCATCCGCAACAGAGCACGCAGCCGGCGACGTCATACAAAACTGTTTCGTTCGTCTAACAAAATAAAAAACTAGCATTTCTCCGTTTAGGATTCTTGTCTCTCACACCGCCGTATAAAATCCGAGGATGCCCTGCAAAATCAACCAAATCACCGATTCAAAACCAACTAATTGCAGCAGTTGTAGGCATGTTACATTTTATATACTGAACTACATTTTCAGATTTTTAATAGATGTATGTTTTCATTACTTGGTTGACAGAGGGAGGTATAGAGCAATGTTCTTGTGTTTCCTTGAGTTTTTCTAAACTATAATTGCTGACGCCGATAGATTTAACTAGACCAAGCTTTTGGCATTCTTCCATTGCTTTACAGGTGCCCTTTAGGTCAAACTGAAGCATGTCCTCTATTCCTAATTTCAGGGTACTCCATTCCTAATTTTCTGCATATCAAAATTTCAGGGAAATTAGTAGCTAGTTGAAAGTTGAAACCACACCTATGAGTTTAGTATCAATGCTGACCTGAGGCTGGCTTTTAGGGCCGGAATAACTCGAGGCGGGTGAGTATCTGTGCACCACAGTTTGGATGTGATGAATAACTCTTTGCGCGCAGATACAAGCCCGAGTCAATAGCTTCAACCTCTAACAGATATGTCGCCTTCTACGGCTTTGGAGACATGATCAAGAAGCGGTAGAAGATGGAGACATGGTGATTGAGATGACAGAAGAGCATATGTCGAGAGGAAGGAGAGAGTAGAGAGCTGAAGTGGAAGGAGCGGAGAACGGCTGTGAAAATAGAAGTGGGTTTGGTTTAGGGTTGAGATCAACGGATGAGATTACATCTGCTAAAATTTTGTTTTCCCTCTTACTTTTTTAATTTCCCTCTTCTTCTTACTAAAGACGTGGCCAAGGATGATTGGTTAATATAAATGGACTCGGATTATGATCTCTACCCTTCATTCAATACTTAATTCCAACCCTAGGATTAAATAGTATAAAAATTGTATAAAATCAGTAAAATTAGATTAAACATGTTATGTTGATACATTGTCATCAATTTAGGAAATAAAAATAATTAAATCAGATTTTAATGATGTTCTATTCGTATAAAATATTCATATTAGATATTAGATATTTTCATCATTTATTTTTACATGATCACTTAATCATTTATATTAACAAAGGTCAAAAATATCGCTAATCATTCATTTGAATGATGAAATTTCAATTTCAAAATAAAACAATTTAATTCTAATAAAATGCTAAATCCATAATGATGAAATATGGTTTTCCAAATTTTGATTTTCCAAATTCTTAGGCTTATACCATGAACCCTTATACTTATACCCCAAACCCTTAGGGTTTATATGCCAAACCTCAAACCCCAAACCCTTGGGCTTATACCCCAAACCCCAAACCCTTAGGGTTTATACCCCAAACCCTTAGGGTTTATACTCCAAACCAATCAAACCCCAAACCCTTGGGGCTTATACGGTTATACCCCAAACCCTTAGGGTTTATACCTCAAATCTCAAATCCTTGGGGCTTCCCCAAACCCAAACCCTTAGGGTTTATACCCCAAACCCAAGGGCTTATACCCCAAACCCTAAACCCTTAGAGTTTATACCCCAAACCTCAAATCCCAAATCCTTTGAAAGTACTATTTTTGAATTAATGAAATTTTAATAATAAAATGTAGATGAGGGAAGTTAGAAAAATTTGGGATTATCTTTCCACGTTATACGCATTTCTAAAAACAGCATACATGTTATATTTTATTACTTAATATATTTCTTTTTCTGATTAAGCCAATCGTAATCTCATTGATACATGTCAACATTAATTCTATTTAAAATTGAAATTGAACATGTCTATTTACACCGAAAATCCATTACATAGAATAATAAATGACACTTCTATATTTTTATATAAAAAAAGATATGTCTATATTTTATTAAAATAAGTACAAATGAGAGTAGAAGCTTATATCAAATTTGTACCCTTTCAACATTCAAATCCTAAACCTTTGCACATTCAAAATAAGTCGGTTAATATAAGTTGTTGGATCAAAATTAGAATATTAAATCTAAATATTTATTCATTATCAATTTTTCTTCACACTTTCCCTCCTCTTTTTTATTCCACAAAACAATTCCCTCTTAACCATTATTCATTATTCTTGTACATTTTCCTCCTCAATTTTCCCTCCTCATTCCCTTCATAGTTTCATCATTAATGTAAATATACTTTTGCAACATACAAAGACTACGTATGTTGCGTAACCGAATGAGAACAAAGAACCCCGCACCAACCATCATAAAACACTTGTACGATTTATTTACAACGACGTTGAAAAGTCAACAAGTTTTCCCTGCTTCGTGTCATGCAACATACATTATGATGTTGCGTGTCTGTATGTTGCATTAGTATATCGTTTTGAATTATGCAACATATGTTTAGATGTTGCATTAGTGTATGTTTCGAAAATTATCTAAGACAACGTGTCCTCTTATGCAACGTCAACTTAAATGTCGCGCTGCACTAATGCAACATACATCTATGCAACACCAATTTCTCTATGTTGCAAAGTGTTAAAAATGGCGTAGTGTTTATCCATTTGTATTCTATTGCACTGAAATGGTCTGCATTTGATTATCTCCATGAATCTCACTTTGAGATATTTTTTGGTTTTCAACGCATGATTTGACGTGATCAATTCTCATACAGTTATGGCTGATCATATTTGAAATTGCATTTTCAAAAAAAATTACAGCACGGGTTTTTCTGAATGATATATCATTTACTAATACTAGTAAATTGATGCACAAATTTTGTGCAGATTACATTCACTTATTTATTTAATTTATTTTTATTTTTTACTTATTCATATAAATTTTGTATTTAGTTAATTTTCAAAGGGTAAAATTGGAAAGAAAATTTGGTTACAAAAGTAACCGTCAATTCAAGGACTTGCGTTTTAAATATAGAGAGATGCAATAATTCAGTCATTTGGAAATATACAATAATTTTGCTGAAATTTCAAGGTAAATATCAAACTAATAGTTTCTAAACCTTATCTAGGAATTGAATTGGGCAGGAAGTACTATGGAGAATTGAGAGAACATATATGGCTTCTTCAAATTTCCATGTCATCTCCTTCCATTTCCACAAGACCTGTAATTTGGCATTGGAAAATGGCCGGACTCAATACTCATGAGATCCTCAACAAGGAGATGATACTGCCTCTTCACCTCCTTTTCTGATTTTTCATCCACGGCCTGGGCTATTTTTTGCCAGCAGTCTGGGGATTCCCTGCCACACGAAGCGAGAGCCTTCTCAAATGGATTGTTCTTTTTGCTGTCCATGAGGAGTCATAGCCATGTGCAGAGCTGGAAGACATCCTTGCAAAGTATCATAAAAATGCACTAATAAGCGCAGCAGTAGGCAAGAAGAGAGTTCGTTATGAGTTCTTGGGGGTTTTTGTTATAAATGAAGCAAGTAAAGAGCTGTTGTGGAAAGGTGGCCGCCATGCATTCTCCTTGTAAACTGGAGGGAATTACGGTCAGTAGTGGGCATCTTTTTTCAAAGTTGTGATGAAGAGATATTATTCTGGTTTCTCAAATCTGCCGATTTGGACGTAGAAAGTATTTAGGAAAAATGTTGTGGTACTATAGTCCTTGAGGATCAAAAAAGGGGCATTCCGAGAATCGAACTCGGGACCTCTCGCACCCAAAGCGAGAATCATACCACTAGACCAAATGCCCACCATGTGAGAAGTGCGCTTCAGTGGAAGCAGTATAATAAATTCAGTTTACTTTTATATTCCCGCTCCAAAGTCAGATTTGCCCTTCCAAGTTGCTGAGATTTTATTCTTTGTTTCCAAGCTAGTATCATCATTAATGGGTTACAGATGATGATTTTAACTCTACCTGTGGAATACTTGCTGTTCCGACGCATTACACTTGCCACAATATTTCACTATCTAATGCCTTTTATTTTAGGATAAACTGAGGCATTTTCATATGCCTACATTGTTGTATTTTATCGTATTGATCTTTAGGACCCCTTAAAGGCTGAAACTGGTGACGCTTGGTTGTTTGAGGTAAATAATTTCATCTGAGTACTGATTACATATTGTGAATTCTTTACATTTTGCAATTTGAGTGTAGGTATCTCACGTAGTTTTAGCTTCTGAAAAGAGTACCATAAATAATTTTGAACCGAAAACCTTCTCAATTGCGGCATGGAGAGGGTTTTGACCGAGAGGGTGTTTTTCATCTTGGCCTTTGGCGAAGCTCTGTTGTCTTATCTGCAAAGGCTGTTTTTCATCCAGATTCCAGAGATGTAACTTCATTGGTGAAAGCAATGTCAAAGTCAATTGCATTGACATTTTGAGTAAGTAATAAGATCGGCCCTTTCGGACACCTCCGCCTTTTGTTGTTTTTGTCATCTACTCAACCTATAATATTTGTCAGAAAAAAAAATGTAAACTAATCAGCACAGTTAAAAAGTTAAGGGTTGTATCGATGTTCAGTGACACGAACAATCTTGTTTAATGGAGGACAGCAGACACTGAGGTAAGCAAAAAGAATGGAAAGAATGACAGGAAAAAAATGTGAAAAGTTGTAATTATTTTGTCTTTATTCATTCATAGCTGCAGCACACAGGATCCTACAGTACACACACTAACAAATTTGTCAGTGTTGATTTTCTTTCTATACCTCTTAGTCTATTTTAGTGTTGTTATTTATTCACCTTTTGATACTACTTACGATCATCGGTAACAATAGTAAAAGGGAAATAAATGAAGAGAAGATGCGAACTTATAATGAGGAATTAAAAAAAATGGTCTAGGAATGGACATATCTCATTCTCAAGCCATTTATTAAACCCCTTCACTCTACAATCCCTGTCCTGTCCTATTAGGAATCGAATTTGGGTTGACTCCAATGATGGCACTTATGACTCCGTCTCTTACTAAATGAGCTACCCCTTGATGGATAAAGAGAAATTAGGATAAAGAGGAATTAGGTTTTAGGGAGAAAAGAGTGTTAGAAAGAATGTCAGTAAAACAGGATCTGAAATATAAATAAATTACTGAGTAAATAAACCGTAAGGAAATGGAGCAGGAATACTAAACCAGATTCGTTGAAGCTTGCTAGGCAATTTCCTTAAAGCGTAATTGCCTCCCTATGTGCAGGGTGTGGTTTGACAACTTGCTTCCCAGGATACGACAACAGGACTTCTCACTGATTTGCACAGATCAGTAGAAGCGAGATGGAGCAGGCCTTCAACTATCACCGAAAACAATTTCTATGCTACTGACTCACGAGAAAGGAGGATTGTTTGCTATGTATCTGATGAGTAACAAAGGGGGAGCGACCCTCCTTTTATACTGCTCTGAGCCAACCGAAAATGAGAAAAAGACTCCTCCACTTCCCTATCATGACTTTGCAAATCCCCTGGATTTATGGGGATATGGGAAGACCCGGTTTGATGCCAAACAGATAATGCAGACTTAGTCAAGTCTGTTATTATCTTCTCCTAAATCAAAACTACGCAGTTTTGATACTATAGGACAGTTACATAACATAAGGTTTAAAAACATGTCACACATGTACATAATTACTTATGAAACATATAAGTCTTGACATCCATTCTTCATGGATTCAAACTTGTCATGTTTTCCATGCAACTTCGAATATCAATATCTCACTCGATACTCGATCAATTTTGGCATTCGAATATTCAATCTTATAGTACACCTTGCAAGGAATTTTATCAAGACTTGAACTATTCGATTCGATGTACACAATACATCGAAATTGGCTCTCGAAAATGAGACAAACTCAATTTCTTCACACACTTGAAAATAATAAAATTTCCAACAATCCCCCACATGAAGAAATCAAAAAGTAAAAACTAATCTAGACTCTACACTGTGGTGATAGTTTCTGCGGCCAACATCTGCATAGGATAGGTGTGGCGAAACCTTTGAACCTTCCCTTGAAAGATATGCATTCTTTACTGACTATTCAGTAGACGCGATGTCCTTGAACTGTTCGTCTTATTGTGTAAGATATTGTCCTAGCATACGTCCATTTCTCATGGGTGGGTTCGTTACGGCCCTGAAACTCCAGCCTGGTTCTGTGAGAGTTGCTAAAGAATTAAGCCCTCATAATTCTCCTTTGAAGCGGCCACACTTCTCTCTCACATAGGTGATTCTTGTTCTGGTAATCCCGCATTACCCTTCTTGGAATATCTAATTCCTACTCCACAGAATCATTAAAAGCCTCAAGCTTATCCTCATACGGGAATCACTGATCTTTAAGGAATGGGTCTGGGGTTTACCCCCACAGTGACCTCACTTCGTCTCAGCAAAGAGGTTGTCCCATTGAACCAAGTTCTTGGGATCTCCAGTCATCATGGTTGGGTTTTTCCTTTTACCTTGACTTATTTCCTTAGGGCTTCAACCCCATTCCTTTAGCTGACTTCTCTACTAGGTCCCGATTTAACCCTTTGGTTAGCGGATCCGCAATATTCTCCTTGGACCTTACATAGTCAATACTTATGACTCCAGTAGAAAGTAGCTGTCTAATGGTATTATGTCTACGACGAATATGTCTAGACTTACCATTATACAGGACACTCTGTGCTCGTCCAATAGCAGACTGATTATCACAGTGTATGCAAATTGCTGGCACAGGCTTTGTCCACTCTGGAATATCCTCCACAAAATTTCTCAACCACTCAGCTTCTTCACCACATTTATCTAATGCGACAAACTCAGCTTCCATAGTTGATCTTGTGATCACAGTTTGTTTTGAGGATTTCCAAGATATAGCAGCACCTGCTAAGGTAAATACATAACCACTCGTGGCTTTCGAATCCTTTATATCAGAAATCCAGCTGGCATCACTGAAACCTTCAATGACTCCGGGATCTCGGGTATAGTGTAAACCATAGTCCCGAGTGAATCGTAGATACTTCAGTACTCTCACGATTGCTTCCCAGTGTTCTGATCCTGGATTATTTGTATACCTTGCAAGTGTGCTTACGGTATAAGCAATGTCTGGTCTTGTACAGTTCATTAAGTACATCAGACTGCCTATCACCCTTGCATATTCCAACTGATTAACACTTTCCTTTCTATTCTTGGACAAGTGTTTTGAATATCAATTGGAGTTCTAGACATTCCGGAATTATCTTTTCCAAATTTATCTAGAATCTTATCAACGTAGTGCGATTGACTCAATTTGAGACCATTTGATGTACGTGTGATCTTTCATATCAAACTTAGAGTTCAATATTGCTTTTGTTGATTTGATCATGCCTTCATTGCTTCCCACAATTAGCATATCATCAACATACAAACACAAAATCACATATCCATGATTAGTGTTCTTAATGTAAACACATTTATCACACTCGTTGATTTTGAAACCATTTGACAGCATCACACTATCAAATTTTTCATGCCACTGTTTTGGCGCTTGTTTTAGACCATAGAGAGATTTAACAAGTTTACAAACTTTCCTCTCTTGTCCTGGCACTACACAACCCTCAGGTTGCTCCATATAGATTTCTTCCTCCAATTCTCCATTGAGAAAAGTAGTTTTCACATCCATCTGATGAATTTCCAAGTTGCGCAATGCAGCAATGGCAATTATCATTCTGATGGAAGTGATTCTAGTAACTGGAGAAAATGTATCAAAGTAGTCTAGACCTTCTTTCTGTCTATACCCTTTAACTACAAGTCTCGCTTTGTACTTATCTATGGTGCCATCTACCTTCATTTTCCTAGTAAATACCCACCTAGAACTAAGTGGTTTATTACCAGGAGGAAGATCAACTAACTCCCATGTATGATTCTGCATAATGGAGTCAATTTCACCCTTTATGGCTTCTTTCCAAAAAGGACTCTCAACAGAGTTCACAGCCTCCTGATATGTTCGAGGTTCTGCCTCTAGCATATATGTCAAGAAATCAGGACCAAAGACTTTTCGAGTCTAGCTCGTTTACTACGTCTTAGGTCTTCAGAATCAGTCTCATCTTCAGGTTCATCTTCCTGAATTTGAGATTGTTCTCCAATTTCCTCAGGAGGTAATTCCTGGTTAGGAGGATCCAGATTAGTTACCATACCTTTGTACGGAAATTCACGTTCAAAGAACCATACATTCTTTGATTCCAAATATCATTCTTATGAATATTTGGATTCTGTGATCTGTAAACCAGGAATCTATACGCATTACTGTTATGCGCATAACCAATGAAAATACAATCAATGGTTTTTGGTCCTATTCTCATCCTTTTAGGACCTGGTGCCTAGACCTTAGCTAAACACCCCCACACTCGCAAGTGTTTATAAGAAGGTTTTCTTCCTAAAAACATTTCATAACTTTTGACTTAGCATCAGTTACATCAGACTTGATATCTATAGCATTAAGCTTCCACAAGCCCTGCATTACATATCCCCTACCAAAATACATGTCATTCTTGACAAGTACAACTTTCTGAGACTGGAATGTCATCTTGAATCCATGGCTATCCAGCACTGTCCCAGAAATCAGATTCTTCTTCACATCCGGCACGAACAGGACATCATTCAGCTTCAGCTTCTTGCCTGTGGTGAACTTCAGGACCACTGTCCCCTTTCCTTTCACCTCTGAAGTGGCTGAGTTGCCCATATAAACCTTCTCTCCAGTTCCAGTCTTGTTCAGAGTAGAGAAGGCACTCTCAGTTGAGCATATGTGGCGGGTAGCTCCAGTATCCAACCACCAATCTCTGTCATTCGAGTCCACCAGATTCAACTCAGAGATTACAGCCACCAGAAAGTCCTCATCGTCATCAGCCTCAGCAACGTTGACCTCTTTCTTCTTCTTTTTCTGCTTCGGGCATTCATTAGCTTTGTGTCCAGTCTGACCACAGTTGAAGCATTTCCCCTGGAACTTGGGCTGCCCTTTCCTTTTGCAGGTACCACCCTTGGGAGCCAGCTTGTTTTGAAGACTTCTTCTTCTTGGAGCTTGCATCATGCTCCACAACGTTGGCCCTCTCAGGTATCAACTTCAGCTTCTTTATCAGAGCCTCGGTTTTCCTCCTCAATCCTGAGCTTCAGATATATCTCTTCCAGATTCATCTCCTTGCCCTTATGCTTGAGGTAGTTCTTGAAGTCTCTCCAAGATGGAGGCAGCTTCTCTATCACAGCAGCAACCTGGAATGTCTCACTCAGAGTCATCCCCTCAGAAGCAATCTCATGGAATATGAGCTGCAGTTCCTGCATCTGACTCACCACAGTCCTGGAGTCGGTCATCTTGTATTCAAGAAACTTGCCTACAATGAACTTCTTGGAGCCTGCATCCTCCCTTCGGTACTTGTAGTCCAAGGACTCCCACAGCTCCTTAGCTGTCTTAACAGACGTGTACACATTGTACAGACTGTCAGCCAATCCATTCATCACATAATTCCGACACAGGTAGTCAGAATCATGCCACATCACACTCTGTATGTGTTCATGGACATCTGAGTCTTCGCTGAATAAAGGTGGATCCTCAGTCAGGTACTTGGACAGACCCAGGGTAGTCAGATAGAACTTCATCTTCTGCTGCCACCTCTTGAAATTCATACCATTGAACTTCTCAGGCTTTTCAGCCGGCATCATTGCAGGGGGCACTCGTGCACTGGGACCAGCATGTCCACTCCCTATCACAGCTGTGGTTGGTCTGAGACCCAAACCAACAGTTGCTGGAGTAGTTGGAAACTGACCCACAGGTGCAGTACCATTAACTACAACAGCTGGAGTTTTGCTGCACTCCACCAGTTCCAACTGGATCCTGCCCAATAGCATACCAGTAACCGGATCCACTCCGGCTGCCACATCAGCCATGAACTGCTGCATCTCATTAGCGGCTGGAACATTCGGATCAACCTCCATGTTGATATTATCGATATTCATTTTTGCAACTACAGGCATAAACAAGCCAAGTTAGTAATTTGTTGAAATATAATCACAGATAAAATATGGTATAGGTCACACCACAATAATCAAATATAGTTCAATTCAAAGAATTAATTCGGCAGTGAGATAGAATTCTAACAATAATTGGTCAAGTCTAAGCTAACAACCACTACTTTCATGCAACGAGTGTTTAAAGACTTAGTCAGATTCGGTTAATCATGCACATAAAATAATCTATTCAACAAAAGTCACTAACAGATTACTAAAACTCAGTAACATGCACGGGTAAATTGAATAATAACAATCGGCCTCAATGGATCATCGCATATTCAACTCTCATCAAACCGTAATTAAGAGTAATAACAATTGGTAGATCAGAACCTGTTTTAACCACAATTACGCTTTAAGATCGTTAGAAAGAATGTCAGTAAAACAGGATCTGAAATATGAATAAATTACTGAGTAAATAAACATTAAGGAAATTGAGCAGGAATACTAAACCAGATTCGTTGAAGCTTGCTAGGCAATTTCCTTAAAGCGTAATTGCCTCCCTATGTGCAGGGTGTGGTTTGACAACTTGCTTCCCAGGATACGACAACGTGACTTATCACTGATTTGCACAGATCAGTAGAAGCGAGATGGAGCAGACCTTCAACTATCACCGGAAACAATTTCTATGCTACTGACTCACGAGAAAGGAGGATTGTTTGCCGTGTATCTGATGAGTAACAAAGGGGGAGCGACCCTCCTTTTATACTGCTCTGAGCCAACCAAAAATAAGAAAAAGACTCCTCCACTTCCCTATCATGACTTTGCAAATCCCCTGGATTTATGGGGATATGGGAAGACCCGGTTTGATGCCAAACAGATAATGCGGACTTAGTCAAGTCTGTTATTATCTTCTCCTAAATCAAACTACGCAGTTTTGATACTATAGGACAATTACATAACATAAGGTTTAAAAACATGTCACACATGTACATAATTACTCATGAAACATATAAGTCTTGACATCCATTCTTCATGGATTAAAACTTGTCATGTTTTCCATGCAACTTCGAATACCAATATCTCACTCGATACTCCATCAATTTTGGCATTCGAATATTCAATCTTATAGTACACCTTGCAAGGAATTTTATCAAGACTTGAACTATTCGATTCGATGTACACAATACATCGAAATTGGCTCTCAAAAATGAGACAAACTATTTCTTCACACACTTGAAAATAATAAAATTTCCAACAAAGAGAAGGGATGAGGATTAAGATTCATTAACTACATGTCTCTTACCATTCTTCATTTTGGCTTTATATTAAGCTTTACAATGAAGAACGTACTTTTTTATAAGGGATTATTGACGAAAACCACCTCTTATAGGGCGTAATTGCCAAAAACCACCCCTTATACATTTTATTGCCGAAAACCACCCTTTGTTCGTCTGACTTTTGTTGACCGACACATTTTAACGGAAAACGTTCAATTAGTGTTAAATCTCCGTTAGATGGATTAATTAGGTTAATTAATTAGGTTAATACAATTAATTAGGTTACGGCCTATAAGAGGTGGTTTTCGGCAACGGCCTATAAGAGGTGGTTTTCGGCAATTTCCGACGGGTGGTTTAACCTAGTTGTTTGATGGACAATTATTTGCATATCGATTGAAATATATTACTATATTCTATATTAGACTCTTTGTGCAACAATTACTATATTCGATTGAAATAAAGTAAATATGAAAGAAGTTAGGGGTAAAATGAGACTTTTTGTGCTTTATATATACGATAGATGGATATATGTATATAGAGGTTGTATCATGTGGATCCTCTCAATTTGGTGGACTCGTGGATCCCCTCTTGCATCCGTTGATTGCATTTTTTGGATGCATCAGATTGCGCCACGTATGTGCATTTGTCATGTGCACATCACGTGTGCACATGACAAATGTACACGTGCAAGTCACATGCTTCATTAATGCGTTGACACAATTTGGTGCGTCCAAAAAATGCAATCAATGGGTGCAAGAGGGGATCCACGAGTCCACCAAATTGAGAGAATCCACATGATACAACCTCTATATATATATATATATCCATCTATCGTATATATAAAGCACAAAGAGTCTCATTGAATTGGTCGATTAGATAGACAGATGGAGTAATAAAAAAGTGTGAAATATTGTATAAAATAAAAAAAAGGGTCAGAGAATTTAGAGATACGGGTGGTTTTCGGCAATTACGGCCTATAAGAGGTGGTTTTCGGCAATTATCCCTGTTGAGATTTGGGGTTGAATTAATTGAATTTTATTAACCTAATTATTTAACCTAATTAATGCCTAATTAATCAATCTAACGGAGATTTAACACTAATTGAACGTTTTCCGTTAAAATGTGTCGGTCAACAAAAGTCAGACGAACAAAGGGTGGTTTTCGGCAATAAAATGTATAAGGGGTGGTTTTCGGCAATTACGCCCTATAAGAGGTGGTTTTCGGCAATAATCCCTTTTTATAATTATGATAAAACCCTAACGATTGAGATATTAGCATAAAAACCATTTTGATGTCCGTATCAATTCTTTCACCGTTCAAAATGACCTTGTTCTCAAGTTCAGCAATCTCGGAAGGTCTCAACAGTGAAAATAAGAGAAAAAATAGGCTTAAGCCACTAGTCCATTCAACGAAATCAATGATCAAAACACACTCGAACCCAAAGCCTGTGCACACTCTTGTCTAGTTTGTTTATGAATATCATCTTTTGGTTTAAGCCAATACCATATGACCATCTTCTGTGACTATACATCTCTTCAAGCAATCAATTTAGGACTCATTTTTCTTCATCAATAGAAGTTGCACAATCACTAGAGAACTTATGGTAGCAGTAGCTACGTATATTAGATTCTTTGAGAGCAAAAGCCTGGCACATACGCATCGAATGTACAAATTGTGATGTGTATATATTGTGACTTTTCTAGAAAGTCCAAATCAACTTGCTCCCTCACGTATCCAAACACTGCTGCATAATTTCTATATAAGCCTTTATGTAACTTATACTTCTGAAACTTACCGGCCCTCCTTTTATTAACAAAACACTCACTTGGAAGATTGTTGTAGAAGAACTGAATTCCAAATGATACCTTTATCTTTAATATTTTGGTAAGAAAAACCTTAGGTACTTTGTAAAGCCAAAATTTGCCGCGTAGCTAGTATGGAAAAAACTCGATCAGACAGTTTTTGTATCCTTTTGAATGCAAGCAGTGATGGCTTAGACGCCTTCAAGAAGAGCAAGGTGTTATATGCCGGGTAAAAAATATTGAAGTTTTCGTTCCATGCCACTAAAAGCTCCGTATGCAGCCAAATAAGGATTAAGTTCGAGAAGGACAATCAAAGTTTTGTGAGACAGAGAAATATTATCTCGACTGTTGATTTCTATTAATTTAACGATGACTTAATTAAAACCTAATTTTAATCTCAACCGTTAGACCAAATCAAATCAACGGTTGAGATGATGTCCATCTGTCTCACAAAAATTACATGTCTCTCTAGAACTTAATCGTGCAATTAAATCTCAACAAAAGCCAACATTACATTTTCCCTAGCAGCGCACTTTCATAAATGCATCATAGCATCAACCCCATTTCATAGTAGTCTTACAATTAAAGAACCGAACAATAACTTTGTCAGCATAAAATCCAGCCATCAAACTTGATTACACATCCTCCAAGCCACATTAGCTTTTATAATTAAAAAAGATATATAGCACCTATGATAAGCATGTGTTCAACCAAAGTAGTACCAATTATTTTCTCAAGGCTTCTTTCGCAAGAAAATAATAAAAGTTCGTGACAGCATCGAATCTGTTTGCTAATACAAAAGTCAAAACTTACCCATCCCATAAAACCCAATCAGAACTTACAAGACAATCTTCAATTGGCTCCTCAGTTATGTATACCTCCATTGAGCCTGTGACTATTAATTGAACATCTTTAATTATTCTCATCCGAGACTCCACTTCATTAGTCGAGTCGGACTAAATAAATTCGCTTAGAACAACATCCAATAGACAGTCATTCTTTGGATCCTTAGTTGTGTATCACTTGTAAGGCCTTCAATTACTAGTTGAACATTTTCAACAATACTCACTTCGGACTCTACTTCATCGCTTGATTTGGACCAAACAATTTCGCTTTGAACAACATCCAAATGTAAAGTTGAATTGATAACAAAATAATGTTTGGTTGAGAGAAATGTGACTTTTGCCCATATAGTTGAAGTTATAACAAAATCAGAGTTCGGTTCTAAAGGGACATTAAAATTTTGTAAGACACAAAGACATCATCGCAACCGTTCATTTTGATTAATTTGACGGTTGAGATTAAATTAATTATGAATTAAAATTGGTGGTTGAATTAGCAAAATACACGGGCGGTTGAATTAGCAAAATACACGGGCGGTTGAGAATGACGGTTATCTATATCAATAGTTAGATGAATTGAAATCAACGGTTGAGATGATGTCCTTCCGTCTTACAAAAACTTGTCTGTCCTTCTAGAACTTAATCCAACAAAATCATGTTTAACAAAATTATTTACGTAGATGTCTTTTTTGAACTCTACTCTATATATTAATACAAGTATTTATACTATTTAATTTGAAAATAAATAACACATTACAACATTAATTTATACTATTTAAATAATGGATATTTTATACAAAATAACTTGAAATCTTTAACAAGAATGTTGGAAATATAAAACAAAAATATGATGCGAGAAGGGGCTGAACTCAAGTATCAATGTCAGTCTCCCCCTGTATAGATTAAGATATCATTCATGAAGACAAGGACAATTTTTCAAAGAATTGGATGCAAAATATAGTTCATAGCAGCTTGAAAAGTAAATGATGCATTTCTAAAGCCAAACAACATCACCAAAAATGTAGTCCCCGTCACATGTATTTGATACTCAACACAAAACACCAAGCCCCATCCTTTTTTGACGAGAAGAAATGCTGATAAAAATAGACTCGTACTCCCCTAATCCCATCTGCTAACATATCCTCCACAATATTTTTATTTCTTGTTTCTAAAACTATGGATAGCGATACAATCAACAATGGGATACAATAATCCCAAATTCTTGCAGGGATAGTCCTTTTGGAGTATCAAAAAGTTGCTAGAAATCATATAGAACTCTTAACAAGTCAGTTTGTTGTGAGTCCTCTAGCTCTTTTGAGATAGTTGGCTACAAAGATTTTGAATGTGTACTAACTTCCTCCATTGTTTACAGTGCTAAAAGAAAGAAAAAGACTACTGCCTTTGTTGAGGTAGCTTGTTTCAAATTATGCCTAGGATAGTTGTGCCTCCTGAGTGTTCGCTCCCACACTGTGTAAATGGACTCACAATTCATTGTTCACAAAGGTAATACATAAATGTTTATAGTCAAATGTACTTTCTTCTAGACTCGCTAACATATTGCACGCCTAAGACAACATGTGCTCCATAAAATGGTAGCACATGAAAATCAACTTTGAATATCACTCCATCTAGTTGCAACGGAACATTGCGAAACACCCTTGCACCGTAGTTGTTCTACATTGTCTACAATGACCTTCAAATGGTGAGATGGCTCTATAACTAACTCCGCAAACATTGCCATTCTAGTTTGCAAAAAAAATTTGATCCACAATCAATCAGAATCGTTAGTTTGCTCCCACTGATGCAACCCGACAACCACGAGGTGCTGGACATGTGTTACTTCCCCGTCAAGCTTTGAACGACAATATTTGGGATATCACCTCTCTAAACAAGGGTTGTCTCATTCGGACCCTCCAGTGGCACCTCTGTTTCATCTCCTAAACCACTAGTATAATTTCATTATTTAACAGTGCTTAATATTAGGCGCTATTATAAAATTTAATCCTACAACAGCGCTTAAAAGATTAAGCATTGTTGTAAACCTACATTCAACAACATTTTCGGAAAAAATGCTATTACATACATATGACAACGCTTTTTACAAAAAACGCTATAGAATATTAATTATTTAACAGAGTTTAATGATAAAAGCGCTGTTAAAAAGATATTTTATTTTTAAAAAATAAATATTAATATATAACAGTGCTTTTATATAAAAACGCTGTTATATGGTACGATTTAAATGGTTGGAAAAAAAGTTATGCCCATTTAAATTTTTGAAAAACAAAATATTTGCGATGGGCATAACTTTGTCATACGATGTCCGAATGATGCGATTTAAAAGGGGATTTGGGGTAGAATTGAATTTCCAATCATCTAACAGCGCTTATTTTAAAAAAGCACTGTTAAATAATACCATATAACAGCACCCTTATATATTTATATTTATTTACTTTTTAAATAAGATTTATTATTAACAGCGCCTTTATTATAAATGCTGTTAAAAATTAATATTCTATAGCGCCTTTTTTATAAAGCGCTGTTGTAAGTTTTCCGCAATATGATTAGTTAAATTCGATGCACACGGATTAATATCACAACCGTTCTTATTAGATCCAACGATCCTCATTCGTGAATTTTTTTTCCAATTTTTTTGTTTTCTCGCTACAAAACCTCCTATATAATTTTAGATTGCATCATAACAAACTAGCGTCTTCTCCTCTTCTACACAACCTCCCACTCCGAGTAATCTCGCAACTCTAACTTTTTCATTTGACTTTAATTTGAATTTTATTTTATTATTTTGTTTTACCTATGATATTCGGATGTTTGAACCACGAAATTAAGAGACATGAGTCGAGGTATAACAAAGAGCCACACCATGAAGTTTAAAGACGCCCACGCCATGAAGTTTAAAGACGGCCACACCATGAAGTTTAGGGTTTAGCTCATCCCATGAAGTTTAGAAGTCTTGTATGAAAATATTATTGTAAACAATCAGTTGCATTTTTTGTAGTTTGATCTTAATAAAAATCTTCGTCAATGGGGTGTTTTAAATTTTATGTTTGTAAAAAATAAGAACACATAATAGCATTTTAACAAAAAAAGCGATGTGGTAAAGCAATGTTAAATGTATGACTTTTAACAACACATATTCTGAAAAATAGTTATTAAATGTATGACTTTTATCATACATTTAATAGCGCTTATTTAGGAAAAGTGTTGTTAAATGTATGACTTTTAACAGCGCTTATTCAGGAAAAGCGTGGTTAAATGCATGACTTTTAATAGCGCTTATTCAGAAAAGCGCTGTTAAATGTGTGCCCTTTAACAACGCGTATTTAGAAAAAGCGTTGTTAAATGTGTGACTTTTAACAGCGCTTATTTAGGAAAAGCGCGGTTAAATGTTTATGACTTACAGCAGCACTTGATACAATAGCGCTTCGTTAAGCGCTGTTATAATACTTTTCTGTAGTAGTGAACCCTTTTAAAGTAAATAAAATTGGAATTTAGGTTTTCATTTATGACTCGATGAAAATAACTAATCACGGTCAAAACATAAGCCACGCCCTCACCGAGTCGCCATTTATGATGAAGTTAAATTATGAATAGCTAATGAGTAAGGAATACGTGACATATTGTTAGGACTTGTGCCACTGCCTAGTTGGGAGTCTTGAAATCCAAAGGCTACACGACCGTCATGCAAGATGAGATCTGAAGATCATTTCTGTAGCAATTGTGACGGTAGGGTGTTCGAAAGAATAACTTTTATTACTATCTTGGAATTACATTTATTGGAAGTGAAGCACTGACGCTCTCAGAGAAAGAGAAATATGATGAAGTTACTAAGCTTTGGCACATGCGTCGGCTCATCATGGTGAGAAGACTCTGCAAATCTTGATGAAGTAAGGCTTGTTGAAGGGTGCAACAAGTTTGCTCTATGTGAGCATCGCACGCTTGGAAAACAGAAGAGAGTGAGCTTTCGAACTGGTGTGCATAACACCAAAGACATCTTGGACTATGCGCGCACCAATGTTTACGGACCGACAAAAACATCATCAATGAATTCTGGTCATTACCATGTCACCTTTGTAGATGATTTCTCAAGAAGAGTGTGGGTGTACATCATGAAGTTGAACAATGAAGTTCTTGAGAAAATTTTCAAATGGAAGAAGATGCAAAGACTCAGACTTGTAGAAAGGTGAAGCATTGGAGGTCCTATTATGGTACGGAGTATACCAACGATCCTTTTGAGAAAGTTTGTTAAGAGGTAGGTTTACTACTAGGATTACACCACTACAAAATAAAGTTGCAGAGTAGATGAATCGAACTTTGCTGGAGAAGGTTTGATGCATGCTATCGAGTATTGGGCTGGGCAAGTATTTTTTGGCTGGGTCTATGAGCTATGCTTGTCACATTGTCAATGGACTGTCGACGTTTGCACTAAGAGGTAAGACTCCAGTTAAAGTATGGATTGAAAAATCTAATGATGATTATGATTCTTTATATGTGATACACCATTAGTGAGAGGTGGTTAGAAGACATACAACCCCGTTGATCAATAATAAACCATTCCTCATAAGGAGGGTTTGACTCTTATAAGGCAAGAAAAGTGTTTATTGCAACTATAATGATCGTGGTTCGAGTTTCTTGGATTAATCCAGAGATACCCTCACAACTTTTGACAATGAAAATTAGGTTTTATTTGGCGAAGCCAAGTAAGATAATGTGTTTCAGAGAGTTTGGTAAACTGAGATACGTTTTGAGGAGTAGCAGTGAGAATTAGAGAGGCTATTAGTACAAGTAGATTTTGAAGCAGAGAAGATTAATAACACACGTAGGAAAGTCATGTCTGATACCATGAAAAAGGTAAGGAAGTTATTTTTCTGATGTCTTTGATACACAACGATGCAAATCCACAATATCAGCCAATTATAATGCTAACATGTTAATTGACATAATATGTAACATGTGAGAATATATACTATTGATGAGAGTTAACATTTGGGGAGATTCTAGGCTTCATTGTGGTTATTAGGGGTGGGCATAATTCGGTAATTTTCGAATTACCGAATCAAATTTTCTTAACCGAAATGTTACGGTTCGGTTATTCGGTAATTCGGTAAAATCAAAAATTTACCGAACTCATTTCGGTTAAATTATATCGGTATTCGGAATTCAATGTAAGGTCGGTAATTTCGAATTTACCGAAATTACCAAATAAAACCTTTTTTAAACTCAAAAATAATATATTTATTTAATATTTTACAAAACCAACCTATAGAAAAATCCATAACTCAAAAGAGGTGAAATACAGTGTGTGCAAAACACAACTTATGATGTCATTATTATAACCTTCCTAATTTTGATTTATGTTGATTTTCAAATTCATTCCGACTCCATAAATCATATATAGTCTTTCTTTTTTTATTCTCAACTTTAATTGCTCTACACATAAAATTTAAATTACACTTCATCTGAATTTTTATAGATACGATCATACACGTCTTCCAAAGATTTCATATATATATATATCTTTCAAAATTTTCAATTTTTTTCATTTTGTAGGATAAATTCGGTAGATTCGGTAAATTGTTGATGTCTACCGATTTTACTGTTTTACCGAAATCTCAGTAATTCGGTATAATCGGTTTGGTTTACGGAATAGAAAATTTATCTCGGTAAAATCGGTTCGGTAAAAACGGTAAAACGGTAATTCGGTAATTACCGAATGCCCACCCTAGTGGTTATGCGTAATCATGTCAAACACATATAACCGTTTTTAATCATGATGTTCTCTCAAACATATTTTGTGTTGATTAAATTGTATCTCCAACTCCAATAGGGCACATATGAATTCACAATTTGCCATGATGAAGCATTAAATACATGATTAAGATAAAAAATGAAATAATTACATTCACGATAACTTTAAGGATATCTTCTAAGCTTCGTCAATTTGTCGTAAAACTTTATGAATACATCAAAAACCTTTCTCTCTCTAAAACCTCTCATCTCTCTCTAACACCTTTCTCGTACTCTAACCTTCTCTGTTTCAATTGATAACAGATGTTCGAGGTTGAGAGGCGGCGGAGAGGTTGTCTTTGGGACGGTGATTGAGAGGTTCGAGCGTCTGGGAGGTTGCTCTTCGGCATGGCGGGGTCTGGTTCACCACATCAACTTTCCACCGCCTTCGTCATCGGCTGCTGGGGAGATCTCTGGTTCGTTTGTTGTTGTGCTCACCGTCGCGGACGGTTGAGCCTCTGTTTCGAGCTCGGTTGAAGACGGCGGCTGGTTCGCCCGTTCGACCTTTCACCGCCGTCGTCCTCTCCAAATTCCTTTTGTTGGCGAGCCCTCACTACTACAGATTATGTTTATAACAACGCTCTTTTTTGACCTTTAACAGCGCTTCTTGAAGCGCTGTTGAAACGGGTGCTGTTGTAAATCACAGATTTATTACAGCGCTTGTTCCAAAAAAGCGCTGTTGTTTATCCCTATTTATAACAGCGCTTTTTTACTAATAAGCGCTGTTAATAAACCCTATAAACAACAGCGCTTTGTTTAAAAAAACGCTGTAATAAATCTGTGATTTACAACAGCACTCGTTTCAAAAGCGCTTCACGAAGCGCTGTTAAAAAGCAAAGACAAGCGCTGTAATTTTATTTCTTTTTTACAGCGTTTAAATATAAAGCGCTGTTAAAAGTAATTACTCACAACCAAGCGTAAAACCAAAAACGAGGCCGTTTAACTAATTTATTACACAGCGTTTTTATTTAAGCGCTGTAAAATATTTATTAGTTTTTTTAATTTGAAAATTTAATAATTCGAATATAAAAATATTACAGCGTTTTATACAGCGCTCTATATATAAGAGCGCTGTTAAATGTTATGATTTCTACAGCGTTTTTATTAATTAAGCGCTGTTAAATATAAGATTTGAATTTAAAAAAAATTATAATTAAGCGCATTAAGATTTATTATATTTACGGAGATTTGAGAAGACAGTTTTGGAAATTTAATAATATTAATAACCGCTTTAAAGGGAATCAGTTTTGATTATAATTTTCTTTATTTTTATTTAAATCGTACTTTTTCAATGAAATGGAAACACAATTTAACATTCTTTTTTACAAGCATTAGCAAATAAATATTATGGACAAAACTATGGCCTTTGTACTGAATTTGTCTCATTGCTCGTCTTGAATAAACCTCATTGCTCGTCTTGAATTGGCTCATCGTCCTCGACATATATCATACAACAAATCTACAAAAAATATATTGAAGAATAGAATAGAGTTAATATCAAACAAAGAACAAAAAAATTTAACGAAAAATATAAAACACAAAAGTGTAAGAAATAAGAGTGGGATTCCTTACATGAAACGGGAAGTTTATGCAAAACAAAGCTTTTTCGGACTGTAAATTAAAACATCCGACAAGAACAATAGTATGTTTGAAAGAAAATTTCGATGTAAATTTTGTTGCATATTTGGATATATATAGAAAGACTATAGCGGGAAATATGTGCGGGTGACTTAAAATTCTGAATATTTAATATTGAATATGGACCGTTAGATTTATTTAAACAATGATTGGGATTACAATCTGCGCGAAACTGTTTCGACCAATCAGGTAATTTATCATATTCAACGGCGCTTCATATATAAGAGCGCTGTAAAATATAAATAAAAATTTTTAATCAAGGAAATCGAATTACTGAGACATTTATTACAACGCTTATATGGTAAGGCGCTGTGGTATATTCAGTTTTAACAGCGCTGTTTATTATAAGCGCTGTTAAAAGTTGAACTCGCTATTTATATTTTATTTGACATGATATATACCAAAGCGGTACTTTTATTAAAACAGAGCAGTATTTTTATTAATAAACACACTTTCATCATTGATAATTACTTAAATTACAATAAACACAAGCTCTATTAAAACATCATCTAATAATTTTGAATCTTCATCAATCCATATTATCTCGCCCGAATACCAGCTGCATGAAAAAATTAAACATAAGGACACAATATACACGATAAAACAAATAAAATAATTTAAATTTTAAAAAGTAAGAATTTTCAACACATTAATTACCTGCTTAATTCCAAATTATAAAAAAAGTTTGATTACATATCCTTTATATAGCGTGCTCATCACTAAAATCCTGTATAAAAACACCAAGCAAAATAAGTAAATGATATATAAATCTAAACACAACTTCACAAATATATTAATGTTTTGAAAAAAATTCGGAATTCTTACATTGTTTTTCAATCCATATGCCTTCATTGTGATCATCCCTTCTCTGTTGAAATTCACCAACGTCTTCGAAATTGTTTGGAATGGTGCTACAAACCGCTGCACTATCTTCAGAGTAATCATTTGTATCCATACCATCTTCGAAGAAAATATGTTGTTTTCCATGAACGACAATATATTTATGTTCATTTGTGGGATCCTTGACGTAAAATACTTGTTTAGCTTGCTCAGCCATGATGAAAGGCTCGTCTTTGTATCCTTCTCTACGAAAGTCAACAAATGTCATGCCGAATTCATCAATACGAACATTCGAACTATGCACCCATATGCACTTGAAAACAGGTATCCGAACTTCTACGTAGTCTATTTCCCATATGTCTTCAATAACACCATAATAATTCACACCGGCATTTACAGGGTTCTTATCTTTGGCACTAGACACATGAATTGTATCGGCAACAATTGTCACGCCACTATTCTGAACTGAACTTCTTTCATCCTGATCTTTTGTGTAAAAAGAATAACCATTTAAATCATACCCTCTATAAGAATGAACGGCGCAACTAGGCCCAACACCAAGAGACTTCACAAAATCAGGCACATTTGAACTTAAAACGTCGTCTTTCAACCAAGAAGCAAACTCTTCTGAATGCTTTTTTTGGATCAACTTTTCAGATTTTCCCTGATTAGATGACCTTATCAATTGCAAATGACGTTCTACAAAGGGCTCGATCTCATCAACCTGCCGCAACACGTAGAAATGGGCGTCATGCAACTCTGATCGAGGAACAACTTTAACTTGAAATCCAATTGTTCCTTTCCCCTGAAGACGATCAAAGTGTCGCGGCTTTGGAATCCCAATAGACTCAATATTGCCCAAATAATGTGAGCAAAACTCAATTGCTTCCTCGGCAATGTATCCTTCAACCATAGAACCTTCAGGTCGATGTCTATTTCTCACATAACCTTTTAAGGTTTCATGTACCTTTCGAAAGGATACATCCATCTCATATGGACCGGTCCAAGAAATTTTATCTCCCGTACTAAATGAATAGTCAAATGAACCATAATGTCAAAAAATGAGGGAGGAAAATACATCTCAAGCTGACAGATAGTAACAACAATTTGATTTTGGAGTTCGTCTAAGTCAAGCGGGTCAACTGTCTTAGAACACAAAGAGCTGAAAACAACACACAATCTTGTAATAGCAGATCTCACGTTCTCAGGCAATATCCCACGAATTGCGATAGGCAATAGCTGTTGCATCAATGTATGACAATCATGAGATTTTAAACCAACAAGACGCATGTCTTTCATGGAAACCAGACTTGAAATATTTGACGAGAAACCCGAAGGAACTTTAACACCCTTCAAACTGGAACAAAAACTAATCTTTTCAGTTTTAGATAAAGTCGTACACGCAGGTGGTAGATAGGTTCTTTGTCCTCTTTGTTCGGGAGCTAACTCCTTACGAATGTTCATTTCAAGCATGTCCAATCTAGCCTTCACACCGTCCTTTGACTTTCCAGGAATGTTAAGAATGGTACGATAAGACTATCACAAATATTTTTCTCCACATGCATAACGTCAATACAATGTCTAACAGTAAGGGTATACCAGTATGGGAGATCAAAAAATATAGATCGCTTTTTCCACAAACCATCAACAGTATTACGTCCTCGTTTTCCCAAAACATTAGGAACTTCCCAAATAGTATCAAGTATTTCCTTGCCAGAAGCTGATTTGGTTCATTTTCAAACTCAACTTTCCCATTAAACGAAGCTTTCTTTCGACGGTAGGAATGATTGGTCGGAAGGAAACGTCTGTGTCCCATGTATACAATCTTGCGACAGTTTTTAAGATGTTGAGAATGTGTATTCTCTCCACATATTGGACAAGCTTTGTATCCTTTAATCTTATACCCGGACAAGTTACCGTATGCAGGAAAATCATTGACTGTGCAAAATAACATCGCTCGCATATCAAAAAACTCGTCTCTAGATACATCATAAGTAGGGACACCCTTATCCCACAAAAGAATTAGATCATCTATCAATGGCTGTAAATAAACATCAATGTTATTCCCCGGCTGCCGAGGCCCGGAAATCAATAATGAGAGCATCATATATCTGCGTTTCATGCACAACCACGGTGGAAGATTATAAATAACCAATATGACTGGCCATGTACTATGCTGACTACTAAGATTTCCAAACGGATTCACTCCATCAGTGCACAAACCTAAACGCAAGTTTCTTGGATCGCATCCAAATTCAGGAAATGTTTCGTCAAAAGTCTTCCATTGAACTGAATCAGCCGGGTGACGCATCATATAATCCTCAACACGCTTTTCGGCATGCCATCGCAAATTAGTAGCGTCATCTGAGATTGAGAAGAGCCGCTGAAATCTTGGAATTGGAGGTAAATACCACAACACTTTAGACGGTGCGCCTTTTGAACTGATACTGGGTGCTTTGTTCGGTTTATATCTTGAAGTGTTACAAATTGGACATTCAGTTAGATCTTTATACCGACCTCGAAACAAAATACAATCGTTTGGACATGCATGAATTTTTTCGTATTCGATTCCCATAGGACACATTACCCTCTTCGCGTCATAAGTACGAGTAGGTAATGTGTTCGGATCTGGAAGCATTTCTGATACCAATGTCAATAACTCTGTAAAACTCTTATCACTCCATCCATTCTTTGCTTTCAGATTAAACAACTTTAACACTGCTGAAAGTTTGGTAAATTTTGTGCAACCATCGTACAAAGGTGTCTCAGAATCAGATTTAAGTTTTTCAATGACAGAAGACCCGACGTTCATCTCTTTCTCAATGTTATTCACCATTCCAATTAGATTGTCATCCTCCCAGTCCATATTTTCATTAAATCCATGATGTTTCATCTGGGGGCCGGGAGAGCTAGCTGTCTCACATTCACCGTGTAAATGCCAAACTTTGTACTGTGGATCAATCCCCTTTAACAACAGATGTTTGTGAAGATCTCCGACTTTTATTTTTTTGTTATTCCAACAATCAGTGCATGGACAAAACACATATTCAGTGTCATTCCGGTCTGCAAAATCCTTAGCAAACTGACAGAACCCTCTTATTCCTTCTTCATAACCAACGGACAAACGATTTAAACACATCCAACTTCGATCCATTATGACTAACAAGGTTGAGAATAATCGGAATTGAAATACCTAGATAATATAAGCAACACGCAAGACGATTAAATTATGGATAATCATAAGCGCATATAAATAATAAATTCAAACAAACTTACTTTTAACACAATATTATAAACAAGACGGAAACGGATGACTTATCGGGTTGAGATTAATTTATGTTCCAAGGCAGAGACGACGTGTGAGTGCGGAAACAAAAGAAACGAAATAGGGTAAACTTAAAAAAGTAGATCTGAAAACTCTTTAACAGCGCCTAAAAATATGAGCGCTGTAATATACAATATTTAACAGCGCTTATATAGTAAAGCGCTGTAAAAGTAAATAAAAATTACATCGGAGTAACACGTATTTACAGCGCTTTATATATAACGCTGTTAAAATATTTTAACAGCGCTTATTTAATAAGCGCTGTTAAATATGTTTTTCACAGCGCCTATTTAAATAAGCGCTGTTGTATATTTGCTTTATTTTTCACGTTTTTTGTTCAGAAAACCAAACCCTGCAAAAAACTGATCATTGTTTACTTCACAGGTTTGAAAGATGATCATTCAATTTACAATGCTCACAATGCTCACAACACAAAAGATCAACATCACATTTCATACATCATACACAAAGTATACAATATTTTCTACAATTACATGATAAACAAAAGTAATAACATGATAAAAGCCACAAAATACAATTCATCCATAGCTTCTTTCTCATGTTAAACCTACAAAAAAAATTACACGAGTTAGAAAACTTGTCACAACACGTATATTATTCATTGAATCAATGATATTGTATAATTATATAAATTACCTCATCAATTCCATTGATATTCTTGAGCGGGACAATCAAGAATGTAATAAGAGAATTCGTCCCTTACTTCATTCATAACGAAAGACGGGTAACTTTCCCGTCCATTTGGAAACACCTATTTCCACATCAAAACTCGTTTTTATATAAATGTAAATTTTATATATTTTTAAAAAGACTACGAAAAAATGAAACTTACATCACCAAAATTATCATGAAGCTGTCCATTATTTTCTTGGACGTACTTAATGATATCTCGAACGTATCGTATGCAATAATAACCACATAAGTTCGTCCTCTCTGGTTGTCGTGGACACTACAAACATAAAAACACATGATGTTAGTATATTTTATCCCAATTGTAAATGTAAAAATATGCTAGAAATTAAATTAATTACCTCGACTGTTATCCATGTGGTCGATCTAGATTGTGAAGAGGATCCATTCATATTTTGAATGTTGGTAAAACTCCTAATTTCAAAACACAAAAAATGTTTACTGACATTTTGAAGTATAAACATTAAAATAAAAAATAATAATTTAATATTTTATACTTACTTTTCAATTAATCGCCGAACATCTGATCGAACCATGCCAGCCATTGGATCTAGCCAATATACCAAATTTTGTCGTGGAAAAAGCACACACAACATCCAGTGACTCCTTCAAGAACATGATTTAAAACAAGTTAAGTTAAATCATAAAAGTAGCTAAAAACTATTAAATACAAAATTTAGTTGAATACTTACTCTTGTGGATCACAATATGGTAGAAAATAGCAAAAGAAGGATGAGCTATCAGGCATTGTCAACCGAGACGTCAAAATAGAAACTCTTGAGTTCATGTCTCGAATGCTTGTCGTGGACGACGGTCTAATAAACCCAAATTTGAATCCGAAGCGTCCAAAATCATGGTAAAGATAACTGAAACGATTTAAATTAGAAATAATACTGAAATTCAATTGATTTCAGATAATATTGCATGATGAATGAAAGTAATACCTCATATACAACTCAAGCGCCGTATCTCCAATCTTTTCCAACTGTAAACTTCAACAATATCTTCCTTATACAAGTGAGCCCATACATCATCACCATAGACTTCACTTGGTATAAAGATAGATAGTGCGACTTCTATCTGATTTGCACGATGATAAAGCATCTGACAATGTGTTCCCAAGTGTGCAAACTCAGGTTCATTAATACTTGATTGGATAAATCCATATTTGTAATCATTGTATGCCTGAAAACAAAGTATGACGATTGTAAATTAAAGGTATAATTATATTATTAAAGATAAATGAAGTAAATATATTGATGTACCTTTCTGTTAACTTCAACCAATGACTTAGGCCATGGTACAGCTGCATTCACCGCATCCCTTACAGTGTTAAACTGCGCCAAAGGATGCGGGATCGGCTGATTAGGGTCGATTGCATAATGCAATGTTGCCTTCACTTCATGATCATCAATCAGCCTATACTGCACGATTCTCCCAGGCAACACAAGACCATATGCAACCATGGTTCGAGAGCCATCATCAATGAAGAAAGCACATTTTAAACCCGTCTACATCAAGTAAATAAAAGTATATATCATTACCAAAATTTTGTATTTTATCTAATTTAATAAATTTAATATACCTCAGGGATTATGGAGAAAATATCATCTTCAGGCGATGGGATCTGCGGCTGAGATGAGCTAATGTCGACTCCCCTAGGTTGTTGCACGACATTTGTGCTACCTTTCGTAGAAGTCGAACCTTTGGGAAATACTTTTTTCCAGCCCACCGCCATCCCGACCCCTCGAGTACGTCCTGGATACTCAGGTTTTCCAATCGCCTGAGTAAGAATATCATTCCGCCCTTGTGAAACGAAATGTCCAGCAGATGCCTCCTCTGCCTCACCCTACAGAAAGATAAATAAATAGATTTATTACAATAAATATCCTTCTAAAATATCAACCATGTAATTAAATAGACTAAAGAAGACTTACAATTTTTGCAGCAATAGTTTCTACAGTCTCGTTCACATAACCACCCGTTTTTGTTTGATGGGCTCTCTTCCACACTTCGTGCCTCTCGACTGTAATGCTTGCTACCTCAGAGTCATCGCATAATCCGGTAGCCTGAAGTGCATCAGCTTTCTCCTTTATCAGGAGTTCTTCAGCACGGCTATATCCGCCTCGAGAAGTAGCATGATGATACTTGTTGAGGCGCGCTCTTTCAGCAGCTCTCAACCCCTCCTCCTCAAATTCTTCGCTTCTCCTCCCAGCCACAAACTCCGCCCACTGATCCGGAGTAATGAATTGATAAATAAGAGTGGGATCCTCTTCGTTCTTCCTACCCTTGATGTAATCTTTGGTAAGAGTTGTCTTGAAATTTCTCCAAGAGATTCCAGCTTGTCTCAGCTCTTGAGACTTGTGTTCATCCGACACATTGAATTTTGCCTGTACAAACAAGTAAAAAAAATAAATCATTTCAAACATATTGCATATAAAATATAAATTGATATGTAAAATAACATTAATACAATAATCACTTTAAACATGAAACATAAAAGAATAAAAATAACATTTTTTATTACCTTCATATCGCTCCAAACTAGGTTCTTCAACTCTACAGGCACGTGCCTCCAATTTTGATAAGTAATTGGAACACGTGTTCTTGCTGCCAAACATAGCGCACTTCTCCATATTGATTTATTCGGACCCGTTGGAACTCCTTTTTCGGTAAACTCAATAGTGGATTGAGTATTAGAGGTACTCCTCTCCTTACAAAATTTGGTCAAATATGTAGGCCCCCTCTTGCCTCTCTTAGATGGCGCGGAACACTCTCCCGCGTTATCAATGTTATCATTTGTGATTTGCAAATTCTCCATTTCTACATATTTAACAAAATTATTCATGATCAAACACAAAACCACAATACACAAGTAGATTAATTCAACAGTAAACAAATTACACAAACCAAAAATTAGGGTTAAAGAATAAGTGGTACCGTATCTGAGCTTGCGTCGGAGTTTGTTACGGAGCTAAGTCGGAATAGCAGACCTGAGCGTGAATAAAAGCTTTGCAACTGAGAGTAGTCGGAAATTGCAGATGAAAGCTGGACGGAAGAGAACGACGGCCGGTAATTCGGAAAAGCGGGATCTGAGAGTGAGTAAATCTTTAAAGTGCAAAATTACTTAGGGTTAAAACGATGTTATTACAGCGCTTATTATTTTAGGCGCTGTGGTAAATATATATTTAACAGCGCTTATCCAAAAGAACGCTGTTAAAATTGTATTTACAACAACGTTTATATTAAAAGCGCTGTTGTATAGATTTCACTGTGAAAGGCAAATTTTAAGACAGCGCTTATTAATATAAGCGCTGTAAAAGGTACTATTTAGGACAGCGCTTAAAAAGAAAAGCGCTGTTATTTATTTTTTACAGCGTTTTTATTAAAAACGCTGTGCTAAATTGTATTATTACAGCGTTTTGGTAATAAAGCGCTGTTAAATATCTAAAAAATTTTACAGCGCTTAATCACAAGCGCTGTTGAATACATAATCTGTACTAGAGCCTCTTCTGGTTGGCGGTTGCCAGTTGGGTGGGCGGCTTCGTTCTTTGTCTACGCTCCTGTGCTATGGTGCACCGAATGTGCTCTGTTTGAAGGTGGTTCGGGTGAACCATCCTTCTGTGTTACCGTCTCCACGTCAGCCACTGGTGCATCTGTGGCGTTACTTAGGTGGGTGGGGTGTGCTAGGCTGGGTGGTTTTCGGTTGCTGTTTCGGTCACCGAGTGGGTCTGGTGTGCCGCTTTGCTTCGGTTGGGATGCTGTGCCGGGTGGGTCTGGTGTGCCGCTTTGTTTCGGTTGCACTGTCTCCGCTTCTTTTGTATGGTTTTCCGGCCGTGTTTTGTCGGAGTTTGGCTGTTCCAGGTGTCGGTGCCGGTGGTCCCTGTGGCTTCATTTGGTTCCGCCATCCGTCCTATTTTCTACCTGTCCTGCGTCGGGAAAGTCTGCTGCATACTTTTGCTGTTTTTCCATTTCCCTGACACGTGGTGTTGGTGCTTCTCGCTGGCACGTGCTATCTGTCTCACGGGTTGTAAGCGTTTGCTTCTTGTTTGGCACGTGCTCGCTGTCTGTTTCTAGTCCATTTGGTTCTTGTCTTGCACGTGCTCATTGTCCGTTTGGTTCACTCACGCTTCGTTCGAATCAAGTTTCTCGAGAAGCAAACTTTTGTGCTGATGCTGTTGCACGAAAGGCGAAATCGCAATCATGGAGCTAGATGAACAAATTTGCTAATCCACTGTTTCTTTCAAATTCTTTGTAACCTAGCACTAGTACAGATTATGTATTCAACAGCGCTTGTAATTAGGCGCTGTAAAAAAATTAGATATTTAACAGCGCTTTATTACCAAAACGCTGTAATAATACAATTTAGCACAGCGTTTTTATAAAAAACGCTGTAAAAAATAAATAACAGCGCTTTTATTTTTAAGCGCTGTCCTAAATAGTACCTTTTACAGCGCTTATACTAATAAGCGCTGTCTTAAGATTTGCCTTTCACAGTGAAAACTATACGACAGCGCTTCTCGTATAAACGCTGTCGTAAACAAATTTTTAACAGCATTCTTTTGGATAAGCGTTGTCCTAAATAGTACCTTTTACAGCGCTTATACTAATAAGCGCTGTCTTAAGATTTGCCTTTCACAGTGAAAACTATACGACAGCGCTTCTCGTATAAACGCTGTCGTAAACAAATTTTTAACAGCGTTCTTTTGGATAAGCGCTGTGAAATATATATTTACCACAACGCCTAAAATAATAAGCGCTGTAATAACATCGTTTTAACCCTAAGTAATTTTGCACTTTAACGATTTACTCACTCTCAGATCCCGCTTTTCCGAATTACCGGCCGTCGTTCTCTTCCGTCCAGCTTTCATCTGCAATTTCCGACTACTCTCAGTTGCAAAAGCTTTTATTCACGCTCAGGTCTGCTATTCCGACTTAGCTCCGTAACAAACTCCGACGCAAGCTCAGATACGGTACCACTTATTCTTTAACCCTAATTTTTGGTTTGTGTAATTTGTTTACTGTTGAATTAATCTACTTGTGTATTGTGGTTTTGTGTTTGATCATGAATAATTTTGTTAAATATGTAGAAATGGAGAATTTGCAAATCACAAATGATAACATTGATAACGCGGGAGAGTGTTCCGCGCCATCTAAGAGAGGCAAGAGGGGGCGTACATATTTGACCAAATTTTGTAAGGAGAGGAGTACCTCTAATACTCAATCCACTATTGAGTTTACCGAAAAAGGAGTTCCAACGGGTCCGAATAAAATCAATATGGAGAAGTGCGCTATGTTTGGCAGCAAGAACACGTGTTCCAATTACTTATCAAAATTGGAGGCACGTGCCTGTAGAGTTGAAGAACCTAGTTTGGAGCGATATGAAGGTAATAAAAAATGTTATTTTTATTCTTTATGTTTCATGTTTAAAGTGATTATTGTATTAATGTTATTTTACATATCAATTTATATTTTGATTATATGCAATATGTTTGAAATGATTTGTTTTTTTAATTGTTTGTACAGGCAAAATTCAATGTGTCGGATGAACACAAGTCTCAAGAGCTGAGACAAGCTGGAATCTCTTGGAGAAATTTCAGACAACTCTTACCAAAGATTACATCAAGGGTAGGAAGAACGAAGAGGATCCCACTCTTATTTATCAATTCATTACTCCGGATCAGTGGGCGGAGTTTGTGGCTGGGAGGAGAAGCGAAGAATTTGAGGAGAGGGGTTGAGAGCTGCTGAAAGAGCGCGCCTCAACAAGTATCATCATGCTACTTCTCGAGGCGGATATAGTCGTGCTGAAGAACTCCTGATAAAGGAGAAAGCTGATGCACTTCAGGCTACCGGATTATGCGATGACTCTGAGGTAGCAAGCATTACAGTCGAGAGGCACGAAGTGTGGAAGAGAGCCCATCAAACAAAAACGGGTGGTTATGTGAACGAGACTGCAGAAACTATTGCTGCAAAAATTGTAAGTCTTCTTTAGTCTATTTAATTACATGGTTGATATTTTATAAGGATATTTATTGAAATAATATTTATTTATTTTTTAGGTTTTTGTTATCTTAAGAATTTAAAAACTCAATTAGTAACATTCTATTAATTAAAATATCATGAGAACATTAATAAGCATTTGAAATCATTGGGATTTGAATATTTGTACTGTGTCTCTTTACTAAGCAATAAGCTGAACATTGTACATTTTGATCAACTAAACTTTTCACTAATAAAAACACAACAGAAATGCAAATGATTTTTTTTTAAAGTAAATGAGTTATAAGCTTCATTTATCAAACTTCCAACTAAATTTGTTTCATAATAATCAATGAATTCTGAAGAAAAAACAAAACAAATAAATACTATTTATAACAGCGCTTATATCTCAAAAGCGCTGTTGTATATAGAATACCACAGCGCTTATTATTTATAAGCGCTGTAATAAATGTCTCAGTAATTCGATTTCCTTAATTAAAAAATATTTATTTATATTTTACAGCGCTTTTATATATTAAGCGCTGTTGAATATTATAAATTACCTGATTGGTCGAAACAGTTTCGCGCAGATTGTAATCCCAATCGTGTTTAAATAAATCTACGGTCCATATTCAATATTAAAAATTCAGAATTTAATTCACCCGCACATATTTCCCGCTTATAGTCTTTCTATATATATCCAAATATGCATAACAAAATTACATCGAAATATTTTTCAAACATACTATTGTTCTTGTCGATGTTTTAATTTACAGTCCAAAAAAGCTTTGTTTCGCATAAACTTCCCGTTTCAATAAGGAATCCCACTCTTATTTCTTACACTTTTGTGTTTATATTTTTCGTTAAACTTTTTATTCTTTGTTTGATTATTAACTCTATTCTATTCTTCAATATATTTTTTTGTAGATTGTTGTATGATATATGTCGAGGACGATGAGCCAATTCAAGACGAGCAATGAGGTTTATTCAAGACGAGCAATGAGACAAATTCAGTACAAAGGCCATAGTTTTGTCCATAATATTTATTTGCTAATGCTTGTAAAAAAGAATGTTAAATTGTGTTTCCATTTCATTGTAAAAGTACGATTTAAATAAAAATAAAGAAAATTATAATCAAAACTGATTCCCTTTAAAGCGGTTATTAGTATTATTAAATTTCCAAAACTGTCTTCTCAAATCTCCGTAAATATAATAATTCTTAATGCGCTTAATTAAATTTTTTTTTATAATTCAAATCTTATATTTAACAGCGCTTAATTAAAAAAAACGCTGTAAAATTAGTAACATTTAACAGCGCTCCTATGTATAGAGCGCTGTAAGATGTTCACATTTTTTACAGCGCTTTTGTATAAAACGCTGTTGTAATATTTTATATTCGAATTATTAAATTTTCAAATTAAAAAACTAACAACTATTTTACAGCGCTTAAATAAAAATGCTGTGTAATAATCAAGCTAAACGGCCTCGTTTTGGTTTTACGCTTGGTTGCGAGTAATTAAATGTTACAGCGCTTTATACTAAGCGCTGTAAAAGACTAATAAAATAACAGCGCTTGTATTTGATTTTTAACAGCGCTTCATGAAGCGCTGTTGAAACGAGTGCTGTTGTAAATCACACATTTATTACAGCGTTTTTTTAAACAAAGCGCTGTTGTTTATACGGTTTATTAACAGCGCTTATTAAAAAAGAAGCGCTGTTATAAATAGTGATAAACAACAGCGTTTTTTTGTAACAAGCGCTGTAATAAATCTGTGATTTACAACAGCACCCGTTTCAACAGCGCTTCAAGAAGCGCTGTTAAAAAGCAAAAACAAGCGCTGTTATAAATGTGATCTGTAGTAGTGTAGCTCTGTGTTTGTTTCGTTTCTGAGGTTTTTCCTCAGTGTTTTCAGTTCGGTTTTGTACTGAACAATTGATATCAAAAAAAAATTGTCGTAAAACTTTACATTGGATTCAATACTATTAAAAAGATATGCCTACTAACCTTTCTTGAAATGATAATGTAAGCACTTCTTTACAAATCGAAACTGCAGGGAGACCCGACATGGTAGAAGCTTACAATCAGTCCTCGAGGAAGTGATTTTTACGGATCAATAACATTAAATTTGGTAAAGGCGTGCTATAGAAGATGCATCTAATCGACATTATTAATTCCAGCCGGACTCGGCGGGTCAAATAGATTGGTTCACCGGACTGGATCAATTTGCAAACCAAATTTTTATCAGTTGTGGGGCAACACAATCCAGAATTTCTGTTAACCCTTTTAATTATTATGAAATGATCGAGATTGTCCCGGATATATCTATAACCCATTAATCTATTGGTCTCGGACTCGGATTCGGTACTGCGCTGCTATTTGCTATAAGTACTAAAACGGCATCATTTTTATATTTTTTTCCTATAAGCCTATGTAGTATTAAGTGAAGCCTTTACTAAAACTACATAGTATCTCGCATCAATTAATTTTTGCTGCATTGAATCTGATTCTATTTGTCTCACCGGATGGTCACTTCACCGAGTCAGGTTTAAGTTTTAACGTCACAGCATCCGATTTTTCTTTGAGAGCATTTGCACCCGGAGGAGCTTTTCAGTTTAATTAAGAATCTCCTATTACTATTTCAAAGAACTTCCTATTACTATTCGTGATTAAAATAATAATATTCTGAATATGTACACACGCATGACATACTATTACTATTCATAATTAAAAACATTATATTTATAATATCAATTAATAAAACACATAAATAGCAATAAAATATATAATATTTATTAAATTTCATAAGTACAAATTAGAGAAATTACATTACATAAAAATAAATTAATTCTTGTGTATAAATCGGTTGTAAAAATAAATTACTTTTATTTAATCATCAATATTTATTTATTTTTCTTTTAATTGTTTCTTTTAATTACAAATATATAGAACCATACAATTCTATGTTTTTTAGTTGATAATCAATTTAATTTAATTTAACTGTTTTTTGGTTTTTTGAAATTATTATGCCAAATATTCGCTAGAATTAATCCGAGCCGTTAGATCAGATGGGATCTAACGGCTCAGATCTCGTGAACAATTAGGGTTTTGTATGTGGGCTTAATTGGGTAGCATTGTTTGTTGTTGTTGAGCCGCGTGTCATCCACGCGCTCCAAGTTGCAGCTGCCTCCGCCGCAAAACGCAAACTGCGGATTGAGCGCCGCGCCGATTCACTGCTGACGTGTTTTGTACATTGCTTTTGCTAGGTGAGAGATGAGCGCTCAGACCATTTGGTAAGTATCAATTTGTATTTGCTTTTCTCCAGCCGCTCATTCCTCCAAATTTTCACAAGGTAATCGTTCATTTTCGTATCTTTAATGTTAGTCCTATTTTACTGTTGTTAATATTGAATCATCTTTGTAGAAAGGTTGATCGAAGAATTGCTGTTATTAGGTTCTTCAATGAAGTCTTATCACTTTCTGACCTCAGCCACACTGAGGTTGACGCCTCACAGGCCCGCCCACGCATTGATTTTTTCTTCCATTTTCAGCATTGTGTGAGATTTTAATCCAATATTTTTTTTCTCTGAATGATATGCCGAAGTGCATTTGTCTTGAATATTTTTGTTTCAGGTGCAACCTCATTGTTGAATGTCCGCTTCTAGAGGTGACTTGGCTGTAAAAAGAGTAATGTCTTCTCGTTTTCATTCTTTTATAACAACTGTATTACTTTGACTGAACCCCTCAGTATCTGGTGAAATGGTCTCTTACTCATGCAGTTATACTGCTCGGTTTGACAAAGTCCAGCTGGCTGACATAGTTTTGTTGACGTTGCAGAATTGCCTGACCCAAAGGTGAACCTCTTATATCTTCCGTATGGAAATCACCATTAATTTATTTTTCTAACTCTGGAGAGTTTGTTTTCAGCTTGACACTACGACCAGAAAGCAGTTTGATGTTGCTTACGATAACATATATGCTTTTCACGCTGCCCCAGAAGTCTTCTGACAGAGTTATTGAAAATATGAAAGTAAGTTGTTATCTTTTCTTACAAATGCAAATTCGTGTCAAGCTAACTATTTCATTTTTATAATGTTGATTCGCACAGGGTGTTAGGTGCAAAAGGGTGGCTAGGAGCATCGGTTCAGTTGGACTTTACGTTCCAGGTGGAACTGCTGTTTTACCTTCAACCGCTCTGATGCTTGCAGTGGTATGCTTGATGAATTCGCAACTTGTCCGGTCTCGTTCTTTTTTCTTTATTTTAGTGCATATAATTTAATGCATTATAAAATAGATGACAATCAGTTTCTTATGTGAATTAGCCAGCCCAAATTGCTGGATGCAAAATTGTTGTGCTTGCAACTCCACCTAGTCAGGATGGCAGCATATGCAAGGTATTCGTGTTTCGATTTTTTATAAAAAGTACCCATCCATGGTCCTTATATAATTACATGACTTTTTTGGTACATAGGAAGTGTTGTATTGTGCCAAGAAAGCTGGTGTTACTCACATACTGAAAGCTGGCGGAGCACAGGTTTGATTACGAGGGTTTTAAATGGTTTGTATATTTGAATTTCTCAATATTTTTTTCTTCTAATACTTCCAATTTTCAGGCCATTTCTGCCATGGCTTGGGGTACAGCATCATGCCCGAAGGTACTAGTCAACAATAAGTGTTTAAGTTGTTGCAATGTTGCTTGTATTTATAAAGCAGAAATAGTTATGTACATTCTGAACACAGGACTTAGAAAAGCCATCTCCATTCAGTTCTTATATGTTCTTAATGATTAAAGCATAAGGATGTTACTTGTTTTTAATTTTTTATGTGGTTGTAACTTCTAAGCCCAAACACATTTGCGGTAGATCTTTTAGCTGATTCTGATGTCATCGTGTCAAGAATTAAATGTCATGTACTCATATTGTCTGTTTCCCTGTCATCAAAGCTCCTAAAAATTGACATAATTGGAATCTAAGAAATTGCTGAAACTTGTGAGATTTTTTAGTCTCACTCACATCCTTCTCAATGTGACTGTTAGTAAAATTTGGTAAATTTTTTTTTTGTAAATGGTATTAAATAAAATTTGGTAAAATTTGGTAAATTGGTATTAAATGTTCTATTTATAAATTTTTGTTTACCATTGCTAGCTAACAAGGTTTCATCCTCTTATTCAATGTTCTGTTACAAATACGTCCTCACAAGCAATGTTTTAGGCTTTAAAATATGTCTTATTTCTCGTGAATAACTAGTTGACACTGACATTTTCAGGTAGAGAAGATTTTCGGGCCAGGGAATCAGTACGTTACAGCTGCAAAAATGATTCTCCAGGTACATATAACCTTACACTTATCATTAGTTAGATAGATGAATCATTAACTTGTCTCTAATCGTAATCTCAAAATGGTATTTTCGTTACTAATCTCACTCCCCATTTGTGTTCTCATATAACATACAGAATAAGTGAAGCAATGATTTCAATTGACATGCCTGCTGGGCCATCGGAAGTTCTTGTTATTGCTGACAAGCATGCAAATCCTGTACATGTTGCAGCAGATCTACTGTCCCAGGTGTTTATGAAATGTCCTGCGTTTTTTTTAACCTCAAGTGTCCATTACCATTTGTAGCAAATTACTTCACATATCATGTTGCAAATTGTCAACTGTTCTTGTATCTAAAAATTAAACCAGCTTCTTCCTGTGATGTATGTCGTGTTGATATTTAGGCAGAGCATGGCCCTGATAGTCAGGTTGTTCTTGTTCTTGTTGGGGATGGTGTAGACCTTTTGGCTATTGAGGAACAAATCACCAAAACAGTGCCAAAACCTTCCAAGGGGAGAGATTGCTGAAAAGGCATTGAGTCACAGTTTTACAGTTCTCGCTCGAGATATGGTTGAGGGTATGGCAGTATTTTAGATGTCACTCTGAGTGTCAATTATTCTTTCAGATAGCATAGTGTAAGTAAGCTTGTGGTGCTAGATGTTTAACCTATTCAGGCTAAATTATTGAGGTGCTTGTTCAAAATCTCAGGCAATTTCATTCTCAAACTTGTATGCACCAGAGCATCTGATTATAAATGTTGTTGATGCTGAGAAGTGGGAAAGCTTCATTGAAAATGCAGGTAAAAAGTCAACTTACTTACTTCATTGTTATTACTTCTTAACAGTCCGCATAAGTTAGGCGCAGCTCTCATTTGTGATTATTTAAGTTGGACAGTTTTGTTTAGTGTGGACCTTGTTGTATTGCTGGACAGAAAGTACTGTCTCCTTTGATATTTTATGCCTTTCCTACAGGTTCTGTATTTATGGGACAATGGACTCCTGAAAGTGTAGGAGACTATGCCAGCGGAACAAACCATGTCCTTCCTACATATGGATATGCACGGATGTATGGTGGAGTTTCCTTGGACTCGTTTTCTGAAATATATGACAGTGCAGTCTTTGACGGAAAGAAGGGCTGATCAAACCTTGGCCCACATGTAGCCACCATGGCACATGTCGAGGGGTTTGAAGCTCACAAGAGAGCAGTCACCCTTAGGCTGGAGGATATTAAAGCAAAGCAATATTTGCGAGCAAGAAAATGCCTGCAGTGTAAGTAGTATTCAACTTGTATGATCTACTATTAAACCCAATATTCACTTTATATTTTAAGAATCTTGTATCGTCAATGGACTTTTGATTGTCTAAAAGGAGATTTATTCATGAGATCTATTTTATTTTGATGGATCTATAGAACTCACTTTGCATCTATTGGTGCAATTTTAAATATTAATGAAATACAATCAACTAATGCAAAGAGGGTTCCATGAAGCCACCAGTCCACTTAAGATATCTTCCGTCCATAGATTAAGTTTAAACAAACAGCCTCAAAGTGTGATCAATGAATGAAGAAACTAACAGTCGTCGAATTGGGATTTGGGAAGCTAAAACCCTTTGAGGTGACCTTTCTTCTTGGAAAATTTTCTTGTGCGCATATAATTACTAACTTTTTTGTTTTTAGTGATAACAATGGTATAATTATATTGATAATTCATACATATGAACCATTGTTCAATTAAACTGAAGTTTTGATCTCAACTGACGCCTTCATCCAAATCTCAAAAAAAAGTCTGGAGGAATGTAACAACAACAAGCCTCCTCGTGCGAGGCGGTAGGAAGGGAAAAGCCATCCCACAAGGGAGGAACACTTCTTACAAAATTGTAAAATTGGTGCGTTCTATGTAACTCGAATCCCAAACACTATTGATTATTAGACTGAAAACATGACCAGGAGGCCAAGAACATGAGCAAGCGTTCAGGGTTTAGGCCAAGAACTTGACCAAGTCATGACAGGTTAAACTTAACGAAATAGACCAAGAACATGATCAAGTGATCTATCTTGATTGTCAAACGAAGAACATGTCTTTACTTTGCCTGTCCATTCATATACCATTTGGATGATATCCCAAAATTGCTTCAAGTTTTCATTATTTATTTAAAGGGGCGGTTTTTTGCCTAAAACAATCGTCCAATAGGTCAATTTGAACAAAATCACCCTCCTCCAACTTTAAAAAAACTAGTCACCCAGTCAATATTCTGATATATATTTCGTTAAATTTAATTGTTGACTATGCCCACTCATTAATTTATAATTATATGGATAAATGACACATAATTAACCCGAAAAATTAATTTAACTCTTAATCTAAATTAAAACCTTAACAAAACTAACCCAAACCATAATTATATAGTTAAACAATAATGTGTATATTATATTAACCCAAACCATAAAAATAATAAAAACTTCAAAATTTATAAATTTGTAAGACATCGTATTTTTGTATAGATTTAGTTTTCACCTTTAATACATACCATATGAATAAAAAGTATTGTACTTCATTTCAATTTATTTTTATTTTTTATTTAGTATCCTTATTTTTCAAAGTTTTTTTATGATTTTTTTAATTATATATGTATTTTTTAGTTTTTAAAAGTTTCTTTTTATGATTATCGGTAATTTACCATTCGGTTAATTAATTAAATATGTATTTTTAATGATTTTAATGGTTTTAAATTTTTTTAGCATCAAATATTTTTTAATGATTTTTTAATTAATTATGTATTTTTTCGTATATTTTCATATTGTTTTTATCATTTTTATTAATATTTTGATTATATCTAACATATGAGTGGTTTTGGACAAATTGCATAAACATATGGGTGTGAATCTATAATTCCAAAGATAAGGGTGGTTTCTGGAAAAAATCCATATATATGGGTGGTTTCCGGCAATTTGCCCAATATTCTCAAACTTCATTTCCTTGATGATGTTTATTTTCTCCTGATTCGGACTTTGGGAGTGCTTTAACCAATTTTGGAGAAACATTACGCATTCCTACATTTTCAATATTTGTAGGTTTCTCATTAGTCGCCCATTTTGTTTCGTAAAATGAAAGACCAAAGTTACATTAAGTTTGTAAAAATTCTAACTTAACATCCCGACGTAAGTTTAACCCTAACATCCCGACAAAAGTTATTTGAAAATTCTAATTTTATATCCAAAACAGCTCGACATATTCGAATCCAACGTGTACAACCCTAATATTTTCAAGAACGCAATGTGCATAACCCTAAATCTGGAGAGTTAAAAAGAAAGGTCGGCTTCAATGCTCAGCTCAGATCAAACCCACTTTCTTGATTGCAGACAGACAGTTAGACTGCAGACGGACACTTACCATTAGTCGTGTCTGCTTTCCATCGGAAACCCACTTGTGTTTCACATTTTCTTCTTTCCCGTTTTACACTGCATCGATCCATTATTACAAAATTGCATATGCACTTAAAACCCATGTGGCATCATCCAGCGTGTAGAATGAAGTATTTTCGACCGTTCGATTTCCCTTGGGTCGCAAGGGAACTAGACTCGTCTGAATAATGTGCTACTATAATCCCTTCCCAAAATTTGGTATTTTGGGATTCATATTTGCATTTCATTATCTGTTTACTAATAGACTTTTGGGGTTTTTTGCCGAAAACCACCCCACCAATAGGTCAATTTGAACAAAACCACCCCTTCAAAAAATTTGACTTAACCACCCACAAATATGAAAACTATTTTATATGACTTTTTAACAGGTTAACAGGTAATTATGACCGTCGACTTCGGTTGACTTATAATAAAAATTAATAAAAAAAGTTTTTGTTGAAACCACCCTTTCAATACCACAATTTAATCAAAACCACCCCTTAAAAAAATTTGACTTAACCATCCACAAATATGAAACTATTTAATATAGCTTTTTCAATAGGTTTACATCGTTGACTTTGGTTGATTTTATAATAAAAATAAAAAAATCATAATTGGTAATTTACGGATTAATTACCAAATTAATTTCATTGACTTCGGTTGACTTACCAAATTTACGAACTAATTATTCTAATTAATTTTGTTTACTCTAAAACTTAATTGGTAATTTACGGACTACTCAATAAAATAAAATGAAAATCCTAAAACAAAATTCATCAAACTTCTCATACCTAATTGTATTTCATGAAATTTTAGGATCAAGATCGATCGTAAAGGGTTATGTGAAATACATATGGTAGTAAGGAGTTTGACAAATTTTGTTTTTAGGATTTTCAAATAATTACATTGATTAGTGTGTAAATTACCAATTAGGTTTTAGAGTAAACAAAATTAATAAAAATAATTAGGCCGTACATTTTGTAAGTCAACCGAAGTCAATGAAATTGATTTTGTAGATATGTCAACAGAAATCAATGAAATTAATTTGGTAATTAGTCCGTAAATTATCAATTATGATTTTTATTAACTTTTTATTATAAGTTACCGAAGTCAACAGTGTAAACCTATTGAAAAAACTATATTAAATAGTCTTCATATTTGGGGTTGTTAAGTCAATTTTTTTGAAGGGGTTGTTTTGATTAAATTGTTGTATTTGAAGGGTGGTTTTCGACAAAAAATCTAATTTTGTATTATAAGTCAACGGTCATAATTACCTGTTGAGCTGTTGAAAAAATCATATTAAATAGTTGGGTTAATTACGGATAGCCACCCGTATAATATGCAATATTCCACCAAACCACCCCTATATTGTAATAATACGTTCGACCACCCTTATAAGCGAAAAATTTCCAATCAACCACCCACGGACGTTACCGTTTGGAGCGTGATCACACGCGTTGTTCAGACGCGTGAATTAATAATAATATTAAAAAATTACTTTACCTTCTTCGACGAAATCGCAAATCTAAGTTATTTTCATTAACTCTCAAAAAACTCTCAATCCTCAGAACCCTAAATTGAATTCACGACGGAACTCAGGACGGTCTACCGTTTGGATTTCGCTGGATTGGAGCCGCTGTAGCTGTTGGGTTTAGGGTTCCCAGTTGATTGAAAGATCTAGGGTTTGGTGAGTCACGATGGCTGATTCAAGCGCCGGAGGTAATTTCTTCTCCTACTTGAGACAACGTTATAGTATATTCGTCATACAGTTTAGAGACTTGTCTATTATTGCGTTGTTGTAGCAGTTGAGTATTAGATAGGTTTAGGGTTTGTGAAAATTATTTGGCATACTTATTCAGATTATGAAATTGTTTGTTGTCTGGTTAATTACGATTGTAGCAGTTGGTGTTTGCTAGTTCATAGATGATAGCTGAGATGTCTGTCTACTGTGTGTATTTTAATATTGAAGCTAAATATTTTTATAGGAGATGAACTTGTGAATTTTAGAGTGTTGCATGGGGGTAAGTTTTACAAGTGCAGTGAACAAAAAATTAAGTATCAGATGGGTGGGACTAAATTTCTGAGACGTATAGATCCAGATTTAGTGTCGAAGGTTGTTATGGAAGATATGTTTACCAATTTTCTAGAATTGTCGGACATTAAGGAAATGTGGTACTTAGTACCTGGTAAAACAATCCATAAAGGTCTACATTGCATTGAAACTGATTTAGACGCAATGGAAATGTTGAAAAATGTGGGAAAGGATAAGTGGTGTCATATATATGTTGTTCAAGGATCTGATCCATCTCCAGTAACATTAAGATCAGTAGAGCCATTAGATGAGGGGAATATATGGTTTTCAGTGGCAGACGATGTACCTCCATTACCCCTGATTAGTTCTTCGCTGCCTAAATCTCCGGAAATTGATAAGGATGGTGAAAATGAAACTGGTACTGGGGATGAATTGTTAGGTTCTGAAAGTTCTGACAATGATGAGAATTTTGTGCTAAGCGATGGTGAAGATGAAGATGATTATCATTTTGACTTAGCAACAGATGATGTGGCTACATGTGTTGGAGATGTTGGTGACAGTATAGGAGGAACTAGTAATGTGGGGAACATTGTAGGGGGATCTGATGAGGGGAACAATTTGGGAATAATGTAGGGATAAGTGTTGAATCTGATGGAGATAGAATAGGAGATGTTGATGAAGGTTTTGTAGACTCAGATGGTTTCGATAGCTGTAATGATTCTGCTGATGAGGGGAATAAACTTAGAAAATTTAAGAAGTTTAATCCTACAGTAGATTTCAGTAGGGAAATTGTATTTGAACGTGGAATGCTTTTTAGTTCTAGTGCTCTGTTAAGGAAGGCTTTACTGCAGCACGCTGTAGAATGTGGAGCAGATTACTACTTTCTCCATAATGACAAGAAGAAAGTTTCTGTTTTGTGTCCGAGAAGGTGTGATTGTCCAATGATTCATGCGAGAAAGAAATGCAGTTGTGATGTTGTTAGATGTGGGTTCAAATTATTTGCTAGACGAGTTCAACCAGATGGTACCTTCCAAGTGAAAACGTTTGACCAGAACCATGAGTGTGGAAGGCAGCACAAGAATCAGAAAGTTACCTCAATATGGCTCGCTGATAAGTATCTAGAGGAATATAGAGTAGATCCTAGTTGGAAATTGAGTGCATTCATTGCTGCAGTACAAAGGGATCTCAAATTAGAAATATCATACAAACAAGCATGGAGAGCACGTTTGAAAGCAAATCTGAAAACACAAGGGGACAGTAAACATGAGTATTCTAAAGTTTGGGATTATGCTAGTACAATCGGTAAATGGAATCCAGGAAGTTCAGCGTTTGTAAAGGTTTGCAATGAGGATCCTGAGAAGCCTATTTTTGAGAGGCTTTATATTTGCTTGAATGCTTGTAAAGAAGGTTTTATGAGGGGATGTCGTCCAATTATAGGACTGGATGGCTGTCATTTGAAAGGGGCATTTACTGGACAGATCCTTGTTGCTGTTGGGCAAGATGGGAATAACTGCATTTATCCGATTGCATATGCAGTAGTTGAGGCAGAGAGAAAGGATTCTTGGGCTTGGTTTTTAGATATATTATTGAGAGACGTGGGAGACTGTAAACCTACGTTTATTTCTGATAGACAAAAGGTACGCTGAGTTTTTAGTCTGTATTTCATTTGTTAATGTTTTTGTTTGTCTGCTAACAGGTTATATAATTAATTCTTGTAGGGGTTGATCGAGGCATTAAATCAGCATGAAGTGGGTATTGAACGAACACGTGTTTGTGTCCGACACATGTATAACAACTTCAAGAAACAGTGGCCAGGGCAGTCTTTCAAAGAGGCAATATGGGCAGCTGCTCGATCATTCACAAAACATGAATTTGAGGAACATATGGATTATATAAAGAACCTTGATGAAGGTGCATATGTGTATTTGATGAGCCAGGATCCCAGAACTTGGTCAAGGCATGGATTTGATACAACTACTAAGAGTGACATGTTATTAAACAACATTTGCGAGAGTTTTAACTCATATATCTTACCTGCTAGAGACAAGTCCGTTCTCACACTGGCAGAATGGATTCGACGTCAACTGATGCGACGGTTTGTGGCAAAGCGTGAAGCAATGAGGCACAACATTCATAAATTTACTCCTAATGCTAGAAAATTGATTGAGAAAGCAAAAGCTGAAGGAATGCAGCGTTGTCAGGCTTTATGGGGAGGTGAAAAAACGTACGAGGTTACGCATTTTAGTCTGTCATATGTTGTCGACATTGGTAGAAGGACTTGTACGTGCCAAAAATGGAATTTGACTGGAATTCCATGTCCCCACGCAATGTGTGCGATTCTGAAGGACCGACTGAAGGTAGATGACTATGTTGATGACTGTTATTCTGTTGAGAAATACAGAAGGTCATATGATCAAGTGATTCATGCTATGCCTGGTCTGCATCAACTTGAGAAAGCTGAAGGTATGACACCCCCACTGCCACCCAAGTATGTCATCCAACCTGGACGTCCCAAGAAGAATTCTAGAAGGAGAGAACCCGGTGAAGAGCCACCTAGCAAGACAAAAAGAATAAGAATCTCCAAAAAGCGGCATTGTGCAAAATGCGGGCAGGAAGGACATTACAAGAACAACTGCAGTGAAGTGTCTCAGCAAAATGTTCGCGGGCAGCGGAGGAAGAACACAAAAAAGGTAAATCTATCTTACGCATTTTCTTCATTGTCTGTATCATCCATTCTCAATAACACTTTATTGTTTTTAATTAATCAGAAGGCATCAGTACCAAATACATCAAACATTGAATCTGTTTCGACGACACAAGTGGACATATTACCAGATACTACTGTGAATCAGGTTTTGTACAATTTACATATATTTTAGTTATGATGAATGACATATAATCTGTGAGATATTTGTGGTTTGTTGTTAGTTTTGCGTTGCATCTATTGATAGTATTGGGAGGGTGTTTCTGTTCACTATCATTTGCAGGGTCTTTAATCTGTGATGTTGGCTTCATTTTGTAGGATATATTCTTGTCAATGATATCACATTTTCCGGGTGTTTCTGTTCACTGTCACTTATTGTATGGTTTCAATTTGTAGGATGTTTGCAGTCAATCAAACCCTATACTAACTGCACGTCCATACGCTGAAAATGTGCTCAGACGGTCACCTAGACACAATGCTGAAGTGACTCGGTCAACTGAGCATTCTGCAGCAACTGCACCTCCAGCCCCTGCACCTCCAGCTCCCTCATCACCTCTAGCACGAAGGCGTTCACCAAGAACTACACAAACTGCAAAATCTAAAGGTTCTGAACTGAAAAAATCCAAGGCAAAAAAGGGCGCAGAAACAACCCGTGCAGCTGCCCCTTTCAAACGTCCACGCAAGGCATGGAAATGAAGTTATGGTTTTTTGCCCCTTGGAACCATGTAGAAAATTTGATTATGATTGTGTTGAACTTCTTTTGTTAAACTCAGCAGTGAACTTCTTTTGTCAAAGTCAGCAGTGAACTTCTTTTGTTAAAGTCAGCAGTGAACATGTTCTGTAACCCTGTTTGACTTCAGGTTTAACTGTCATGAAAAAATCTCTTTTTGTGCAAATGACACAACATTTTGTTGGTTACAACTAAAAGCTACAACAGGATTTCATATCAAACACGAACCGCTACACATGAGTTCATATCAAACACAAACCCTGCTTGTTTTGTTGAATGAACATACAACTACTTTACAAATGTGCATAAATTACCCACTTTAGTACAATAACATTTGCTAAGATAAGAAATGTACATAAAACTAAGTGCTGTATAATTCCCTTCTTGTCAAACTTCTTCACTCTTATGCGTAATTCAGCATTCTCAACTTCAACTTTTTTCTTATCAACTACCAGCTTCTTAATCACTTGTATAGCTCTTTCGTTAAATGGCTCGTCAATCCACATGAAAAAATTGCATCCTCTCTTTTCAATGCCATACAAGCTGCAACCCAAGAATCTCCTTCCGTAGTTTTTTCGGTACGCCGCAACACATTCTTTCGCAAAATAACCACACCGACATTTTCTTTGACTAAAACTCATTGATGCGGAATTTGCAGAAGACATCCTGTCAACCAGAAAAACAAGTTTCACGGATCTTCAAACAAATCATTCAATTATTCAGATCCAAATTGACTAAACAAATAACCCACAATTGAATACAACAAAAATTCAG